>JAATOF010005207.1:0-20881 GCA_013170925.1 Podosphaera leucotricha
CGCTCATGAAGTTCATGTCAAGCCCTTCTCTATCCAACTTATGCCATGGCGAGACACCGGCGGGCACCAAGGCGCCGGCTATGAGATAGTTCCTCTCCCGGAGCGTCAGTATTATCCGCATAAGCAGGAGAACTTCGAACAAGATCTGCGCCCTCTCTTTGATCTTTAGCTGGACATGTATCTCCTTTTCCTCCAAAGCGACGCCGAATACCAGCCCGCGTACCGTCATTCTCAACAGGTGGGTGAGTTTGTTACACCTTGCCTGGAACTAACTTCCGGAACGCGTGAATTTATAAAGTGGTATATTATGGCCTTTTAAACGCTATTTGTTATTTCGGGTTGTTCGGTTTTTGGTAGACATCCACCAGAAGCAAGGCGTCTGAGATTTGTTGTGTATTAACTAGATGCATTATAGTGCTTAGACACATGTATAGGGAGGTATATCTGGCCTCTACAGGGCAGTGATTTCATCTAGATGATATTATTTCTGTGTGTCATAGAGGGAACCTTCGTTCTCGGTACAGTCTCTAATCCTAACCCAAATATCAAGCAAAGCGCAATATTTCCGTCGTGTGGGGTTGTAGTATGCTGTGTGGCCGTGGAATGGTGATATAATTTTGGTATAATGGTTCTTTGTGTACAATGGCAATTGATAAAAACTAATCATGGGCTCTTGGGTTTTCTGATCGGGTTACTTGAAATACACTCATCGGAAAACTAATGTTCTGTTATTTGTAGGGAGATCGGTCGGAATCGGTTGCGATATTTCGGCATCAATCTGGATCTGCCGTTCTCCCAACGACAGACATAATACTCAGATACCAGATCTAATCTTCTACAACTGGTATGTTGGAAGTATCCTTCTAAGTTGGCCTCATCCCTCGAGTCATGCCATAACGATGAAATTAGATCAAAACAGGCGCGCCCATATCAGAGAACGGGAAGTCTTACGACTCAATCGATAAATATTACCATGGCTGATAACGAAGATGCTACCCTTACACCCGTGTCGGAACCTCTAGATCTCGTTCGCTTATGTCTTGATGAAGTGGTGTTTGTGAAGCTACGTGGAGACCGAGAGTTAAAAGGAAGACTCCACGTCTGTAAACATCTTTCCTATTACGTTGCGCTTTGTCTAATAGCCTACAGGCCTACGATAGCCATTGCAATTTAGTTCTCGGAGACGTTGAAGAGACTATATATACGATGGAGGAAGGTGAAGAAGAGGAAGAAGTGCTACGAGTAGGTTTTGGTCTTGGATTTAAACGCTTTTATTTTACTGAAATCGCTTTGAAGACTTTTTTCAAGAAGTCCGAAATGTTATTTGTGAGAGGTATGTTACCTGGTCATACCTTGTCTGACACCGATAAATCTAAACCAGGTGTTGAAATATAAATAGGGGACAGTGTTGTTCTTATATCACCGCGGGGTCCCAAGTAACAGGCCAAAAGACACTTATTCTACTGCGGCCAAGTTTGAAATCTACAAATCTCAAAAAAAAAATCAGTATGTCCCTTAAGTTGCCGTATTGGAATGAGACATCTGAAATGAAAAACTGTAGTTTCATGATGAACCGCGCCCTTTTAGTGTTACTTACGGCTAAGCAAAAGTATTATAGGCCTAATATGTTATCGTAAGAAATGGAACAAGGGAACATTGGTCAGAACCTATACCTTAATACACAATTATCTGCTCTTTCTGAAATATTATATTTATCCTCTCCATTCTCTAGAATTATCCAGATAAACAAGAATTCGAATTTGTTGCTCTGGTAGGTCATTGTGTTGAATTATTAGTTGACATGCTTAATGTTTGCCTTGACATATACAACTCAAGGCTAACCAATGCTGAAAGCTACTTAAAACTTCATAGATCTTCTATGAGTTAACCTCTACGGTATTTATCTCGTATGTGGACGTTAAATTCTTTCATTTGTACCGAATAGTGTAGCAGCTCAAACCATTTCCCCTTAACAAAGTACTAGATTTCATATTTGATGATGACTTGACAATAATAGTTAAAGATAAACAGTCTTTAATTGGAATCAACAGCCAATCCTCAGATAAGTTAAATTCTCGAATATCTTTGATATTGGGCTCCACCGATGACCAATTCTCTGCATTTTGAGTGTAACACTTTTAGATTTGATAACCAAAAAACCAGAGGTC
Organism: Podosphaera leucotricha; assembly: GCA_013170925.1. Lineage (NCBI taxonomy): Eukaryota > Fungi > Ascomycota > Leotiomycetes > Helotiales > Erysiphaceae > Podosphaera > Podosphaera leucotricha. The sequence goes on from JAATOF010005207.1 coordinate 2,169, forward strand.
AAGGAACTGTTATATCTGTGACGAGTGAACAAGCAGAAAGAGTAGCTGAATCTTGCTCTCTTCTTACTTTTTCAAGTAAAGTCTATTCTAACGTGGTTGGCGTGGTCATCATGTACATGTATTACGGTCGGGGACGTTGAGTTTACTGGCGGTTTCAGGCAAAAATACGCGTCGAAATCACTTTCCTCCAGTTTCATCAGATGTCCATCCATTCTCTGAAGTTGTATATAAATATTCAAGCACAGACGAAGGGAACAGTAGTTTATAAGGATATTCCTTTGAAAATAATGACAGAACGTAATATTTGGGCAGCAGTAGAAACAAGTATTGACACCCACATTCGATCTTCGAGATTATTTACGTGGATTTTTATTTTAGACGAGTTAGTAAAAGACTAAGCTGATTGAAGACATATCTAAGCCCGGTTCAGTCTCATCCATATTGAATATACTTTTAGTTGCGATGTTAAGTCTCTTTCTGATGCTCTCAAATCTTTGACTGAACAGGCTTGGTTTTGTTAGTTTTAACTGCTTCAATCTTCCTCCTGATAACAGCAGCATTGTTCTAATAACGTTTAACAAAGCGTTATAGTCCAACTTTTGCCGAGAGAGTCCTGGTTTCTATAGGCTTCTAATATGTGAATGGCTATTACTCGAACACGAGTGTGGGAGGGAAGGGAAGCTTGCAGGTCCTCTTGGATAATCCACTCAGTAAGATAAATTTTTTGCTCAGGACTTAATCTCTATTGATGCTGGTTGGTTGCCTATATTGCTCTCTGAAGAGCTGTTTGAATGGGGACGAAAAGTAGAGTTAGGGATTCTGTTTGCCTTTGCAGCTGCCCTCTGACTCTTCTAATCTCTAAATTCGAAATCAGGAATAGCCATCTGTATAATTTAGCCACAGTTATTCGTGGTTAAGTATAAGTTTGAATGGTAATTATGAATATAGGTGAGCATAATAATCAATTAGCTCAGTGTGTACAACTGATCAAGCGAGCTCTAACTCGCTTAGGCTAGTCGATCAAGAGTGGGGTGAAGAACAACGGAAGATAGAAGTCACCTAAGCAAATATATTTACACATATACATCTATCATTCTTGCTCAACATGAAGAAGATATAATAAACTGGTTTCTGCATTTTCTGTCAATTGGTGAATCATAGAGGCCTAGCTAGATGTGCATGAAGCCAAAAGAAGGTTACAATACATGTAGTGGGACGTCAGTTATTTAGACTCTGCCTTGCAAATCCAAATCCCCAATCAACTCAAACTTTAATAAGAATTATAAAAAAGTTACTGTTGACCGCTGCTTTGAGATCTTATCAATCATTTGTAATGAAGGATTCTAGTATTATCCAAGCCACAGTTATCATACCCGCGTAATCGGGGACCCGACACGTAAATGGCTTCGAAAGGAAGACAACAAGAGCGCCGACAAGGCGAATCGGTTCAATGCCCATTCTTGATTCTTTCAGCCAGTCTGCTAATATAACCCAAGGTCCTCAGTGACTTTGCGGAATATGTTGAGGAACAACAGAAGTTCCGATATCCTCGAGCAGCAACCAGCTCCGCAGCTCCCGATGATGACCATGCTGAATTAGATATCCTAGAGTCGCTCAATTTAGCTGATAACCCAGGCACAGTACGATTAAAAGAACTTCTTCTAGACCAAGAAAAGGATTCATTACTAAAGCTGACGGCTCTATTAGAGAGTAGGATTGAAGAGGGGCATGGTGAGACGGTGTTTGAGATTGGTTTTGAGAATAATAATGATCCAATGAACCTCACCAAAGATGAATGGATCATAGCATTGAATAATTTGAACGAAGCAGCTAAAAATTCCAACGCAACTTGCCAGACTCTATTAACTAGAAATGTTGGTGGCGAGCACGAGGCGGAGAGTGCTACAGCGGGTAAAGATACAGACTGCCGTGGAAAATTTATGATAAGACGGAACCCTACAAGTACTGAAGATGTCATCGAAATTAGAATTGCGGTAATCGGCAATGTTGACGCCGGAAAAAGCACTTTACTTGGCGTCCTAGTTAAAGGCCATTTGGATGATGGACGAGGAAAAGCTCGAGTAAATCTTTTTCGACATAAGCATGAGATTGAAAGTGGACGCACGAGCTCGGTGGGCATGGAAATTATGGGATTTGATAATCTTGGACAGGTTGTCGCTGCTGAGAATGCAGGGCGAAAATTAACGTGGCAAGAGATTGGGAAACGTTCTGCAAAAGTTGTTTCTTTTGCAGATTTAGCCGGACATGAGCGCTATCTACGAACGACGGTTTTTGGAATGCTTTCCTCTAATCCAAATTTCTGTCTTTTTATGGTAGCAGCCAACAATGGGCTAATCGGTATGAGCAAAGAACATTTGGGAATTGCGCTTGCGCTCAATGTTCCCGTGATGGTAGTAATAACTAAGATAGATATCTGTCCACCACAGATTTTGGAACACACTATCAATCAAATCACACGAATCTTGAAAAGCCCAGGTGCAAGGAAAATACCCGTGTTTATTAAAAATATGGAAGAGTGTGTAAACACTGCGAGTCAATTCGTCTCGCAGAGGATATGTCCAGTTTTTCAAGTATCAAATGTCACTGGAGAATCTCTACACCTTGTTCGATCATTTTTAAATCTCCTTCCGCATCATGGCAATTATGACGCTGGAGCTTCGTTTGAGTTCCATATCAACGATACTTTTACAGTTCCATTCGTTGGAACCGTTGTTTCGGGCATTATACGAAGTGGTGTGGTACATACTGGGGATACGGTTCTCTTTGGACCCGATTCCTTGGGGCAATTTTTGACGACGAAGATTAGATCTATTGAAAGAAAAAGAATCCCAGTACAAGCTGCTTTTGCTGGTCAATCGGCTTCATTTGCTCTCAAGAAAGTTCGACGAAATGATGTGCGAAAAGGCATGGTTGTTTTACCAAAGACAGAATTTGAGACTCCTAAAGTATATCGAGAGTTCGTCGCAGAAGGTTCGTGTTCCTTGCTTATTTATATTTCTACTCTGACAGTAGTAAGTACTTATTCTCTCACATGCCACGACCATCAAGATCAAATATCAAGCTATGCTTCATGTTGGATCCATTTCTCAGACCTGCGCGATTATCGATATTGATCGTTCGTACATTCGAACGGGCGATCGAGCATTAGTGGCATTCAGATTCATCCAAAGACCTGAATACATTGCTCCTGGAGATAAACTGCTCTTTCGAGAGGGAAAAACAAAAGGACTAGGCATTATCAAAAGTGTGGGATATGACCCTGATAAGCCAATCAGTGGACCAACGGTCGATCCGAACGCCGGTGAATTAAACACGGCTCGGGACACTTCAACTTGATTTCTCAACCTACACTAATGTATATCTACTTCATATTTCAGTTAACGACTCATTTCGATGGTTTCAGTTGGCATTAAACCACGTTGGAGTACTTAGAATTGACTTTTACTTAAGCCTTAAAGCTTAGCTATTAACTTTGCATCTAGTGAAAATAAAAAAATTACTAAATCTTTAAAGTCAAATTTACTTACATGTACTTCAAAATATAGTCCTCTAGTTTTCCTTGCAAATATACATGTAATATTAAATATACCCCTTTTTTGGTCATCACAAAAAAGGTTTCGTATTTGAGAGTAAAAAAACTTGTAACTGTACATCAAGATAATCAATCTCAATATCCTCTGTGGCGAGGTTTGTTAACAGAGCTTAAAGACTTGCGTATCATATAACAGTTCCATAAGATCAAGATCATCGTTTCCACACGACTGTTTTGAATACCTGATTATAAGACGGGATTTCCGTTGTGAGCTTGCGCAAGCTTGAGAAATCAACTCATTAGCATCAAATTTTCCTTGTAGAATTGAGCCTTGACACGGAAAATAGAGCTTGTCCTCCCTTATGTTCGAGTAGAGGTAGCTTGATTTCTGTTAAGCCTCGATGCAAATGAGGATTGAGACTGGATCTCAACAGAAGAACTTCTTTTAAACCAGCGACTAACCAGCGACTAACCACCTCACAATTGAAATTCCTAAAGAAATCAAGGACATACTGCTATGACGCCAGCCGCAACAGATGTTCTAGTCTTTTTAAACCAAGAAAATGACCCCAATGCATATCCTTAACCATTAGGTGTAGTTGGTGTGTATGAGCTTCAACTCGTGCTATATGAATAATCGAACAAACCAATCCCAATACGTATTCTGGGTGTACAGCTAGATGATCGATATATAAAAGGTTTTCCTCTAATTTTTGTGAATATCTTTGACTGAGTTAATCATGATAAATTTCTGTTCAGTATCCAAGTTTATAGTTAGATTCCATTTTGAGTACGTTCCTCTGCGTGTGAGTGCCAAGGCCCGAGATCCCGTGCGGAACGATTTATCATTAATTCGAACCAATTGAAATTCAGGCGGTTAGTTACTACGGATAATTATAAATGCCAAGACGGCGACAATTTCTACAGAATTAACATCTAAAATCCATTGTTTTCTAGGGCATTCGAGATATATGTATGATCAAATATATTCACAACTTACGATTTATTCCTACCTCTATTTCTTGAAAGTTACTTTGTCTGAAACTTAGGAAAGGGAACCAGATGTCAACCCATAAAAATAAAAATAAAGCGAATAAGATATGAATTTTTGTGGAGTAAAAATCCACCTATGACAACTTCTTTCTCATTAATTCCTTTCGAGTCATATCAATTCGGTCATTTTGCCATATCACACAATTTCCGTGTCGAAAAAACTAATTCTAAATGGCTGAAATGATCGAAAGTTATTGTCTTTAGCTTCTACGAATGCAGGACAAGATGGTGAGACTGTGTTGATTTTATAAAATTCTCTCTCCAAACAGTTAATTTGCCACCTCTCAGTGTAAACATGGCTCATATAATGTGGAGTCCTCTCTATATTCTCGTCCTAACTCTTCTGTTCTACGTCTCATGTGCTTCTCCTGACCCAAATAAGAAAGGAATTATTGATGAATATGAGGGTTACCAATGTGGCTCACTTTTTTTCCCTAGGGAATTCCTCCAAGCCGCAACTAAAGATGCTATCAAAAAGGTATCTGGGAGTGCACCCTCAGTTCAAGATGGCGGCCATTTTCTGTGGCGGCTTCAACGAAAAGGATACAAAGTGTTGACTACTGGTAATGAAGACCTCCATCTCTCTCCTTTTATCAAGCTGGATATGGAATTCTAAAGTTTTGCTCAGAAATTTCACCACCAGCTTGCTTTCTTGTCTTGAGTCTCTTTGACATGGAACCTGTCCGTATCATCCAAGAGTCGTCTAATAAATACACAGACTGTGAGGCAAAAAATTCGACGCCTCAAACATCTAGTAGTTTGGCCATCACGGGCTTCCGATGTCCAGACAAAATATTTACTCCTGAAGTAGTAGAAAAGGGGCTTGCACAGGTGCATCAACGTATTAAAAATAAAGTATGGACAATCCAATCGACTCCATATCCTGTTCCATTCGATGGTCGATCAAATTTCGGTTCTGAGCTGCTTTATCTTTGGCCGATCAACACAAAAGGAACCTTTAGTAACCTTGGTATATATTCTAATAGAACTTTCACGATTATTTCAAGTTGTAACTAATTATTCGTGGATTGCAGCTCATACATCAATTGTCCTTAATAGTAAAGGCAATCTTGTTGGCATGGTACAAAAGAAAGAGGGGAATCGTAACCCCTATTTCAAATGCCAACCAACATTATCTACCGAAATTGTTCCTCAATTTATTGACTCGGATTTTCAACGGCAACCTGAAGGTATAAATTCAGATGGTGTGGATGTCTTTGAATGTAAAACTGGTATTATAAAATCCGACTTAATCTTAGCTGCGGCTGTTGGGGCTGCCTCAGGATTTAATAAGCAACGACTTGCTAATAAACGGAAATATCCCTTTAAAGTCTTAACGTCTTCCAAAAAAGGCTACGAAAACCTCTACGAATGGCCTGTAGCTATTAATGGCTTTGGCTCTTACACCCACTATCGTAAGTATATTCTTAATACAACCGTTCTGAACACCTTGATCAATACTATTCTTTTGAATTTTATCACTTCAATGACCAGTAACTTACTTTTGCTAGGCGCTCCGAAGGGAATTATCCTCTTGGTGAATGATTTTTGCAATGTTGCTGGTGTGTTGGAGGAATACAGAAAGGATAAGTTTATCTGTAAAAGAAAAATCGTGACACAAGAAATTTATGAACAACTATCAAATTAGAGTCTCATGTAATAGCATTTATTGGCGTTTTATGGTTAAACTCGGATGGTTATAATACTATTATTTTTTCTCTTATCACAGAATCGTCCCATAAAACCTACCACGTACATTGTGGAAAAAATTGGCCAAATATTCAGGAACTTTTCACTCACAAGATAAATTTGTTCAGATATAATTTAGTGTCTCTTAATACTCAATATATAATTTGAAATTTCCAGTTAAACCAGAAAAAAATTCATGAGCGGGCATATCCCCCACAAGACGTGTCGCCAGCATACGATGCGCTAGATTCTTGTCCAACAGACTAATCGATTACTTGATGTTCAATCTTCTCTCTCTTTCCACCATAACCCATGGACTCGCCCAAGCTCTACATACATGCCCACATCACAATGTTTCTCCTTAACACAGACCATCTTATTTTAGAGTCAGGGCTTTACGTTAAAGGTTCAAAAGTTAAGTTTCAGAATTCAAAAAGTTCACTTCTGTAGGGAGAAGGGTGGCCAATATATACATGTAGATAACCAGGAATTCACGAGGTTTAATACAGGTATTTAAATACAGCGAGCGCCATACACCATGATGATAATGATCTTGAGGTCACCACATTTGTAAGTTTCTGTAGCGAAATGTTGACGGTATTACATAATTCTTTTTGCAGACTACCTCGTGATGTCCCGAGCTATGAGATTTCAGTGGCAAAGGATACGACTAAAGTGTTTTAGGCGACGATAGCTGATTGTCGATGGTGAATGAGGGTTCCATGAACAGAAGTTTCCAAGATGGAGAATGTCTGGTTGATTTTGGGCATCTTCACAATACGCGGGCACACATGCTACTGAGCAGTCTGGTTAATGTCGTAGAAGTCTCTCAGCTAGTCGGAATACGACTGTTTCAGATGTTCAATGATACCTAGAGAAAGGATCTACCATAACTTTTATTGACGTCCTTGAGTCAAGGTTAGTTCGTCGGCGTAATAAGATGAAGATTTCAAGTCAAACTTCTGACGTTGAAGATCAAATCCTTCCCGGAAGCATAGTCAAGAGTATTTTTAAGATTCGCTGGGAATGAGCGGTAATTTTCTTTAAGAGTCGTAGTATTACATGAATAGATGATCCCAAAATCGAGTACAGTGACATAGTACCCATCTGTACTTCTTATATCATTAAGGTTAATAACCGGTGAGCCACAATCCTTTATTTACGTTTTACTTGGCTCGCATGTGTTTCCAAATGGAGACTATTCACAGACATATACCTTGACCAAAATATCCATGCCCATCGATACCATTTCATCTGGCTCTTGTGACACGTTGTCATAGCCTTTTGGGCAATCAACACCTGTTGTGATTCGCTTAGAAATAGTAATGAGCTCGGATATTCTCCTTGGTCTTTCTTTCGAAACGCTGTCGTGGCTATGATGGTGATATTATCGATGAAGAGGAGGTATTTTCGAAGAATTGATACTGATGCCAGAGTGTATAAACTTACAGGACACGACCGGTCAGTTAGATTCTGAGTGAGGAGGGAAATGAAATGTTGTGCGCCATGATATAATGAAATATGATTCGGATGGCTCGATATGCCCATAGAGTCAAAGGTGATTAGGACATCAATTTTTGGTACAAGCAGTGCTGTGCCTTTGTCAGATACCTCTGAGCTGGAAGTAAAGGTCGTGGAGAGTAGGTTTCCGATTTCCTTTGCATCCCATGATACGGTCATTGAGTCAGGGAATTCCCTTTGTATGGATAGTTAGCCTTGGTCAGATATTGGACGAGGCAAACTACGAACATACCGACTCTCAATCACACTGATATCCGTTTCTTTCTTCAAGCCAAGTAACATGCAACTCTTCACCAGTTCTAATTTTCTTATTTTTCCTAGACCTTCTTGATCTCCTATGGCGCGAGACATCAGCAGCCATTGTAGAATTGACCGTCACTACGAGATCAGGTATTGCGAGACCAGACACAACCCACCACTGCTTAAGCAAAGGATTTTGACCGTATTCTGTAGCGCGGGTTGCGTAAGTGCCAACAAGGTGGGCGCAAAGAACATAGCCTCATCATCAGGATGCGCGATCAGAAGACAAATACGCTTGTTGCGCAACAAAGGTAGCTGAGTTCGAACGTAGCCCGTAGCGTAGGAGCTGAATAAGAAAGTGACGATCAAGAGTGCTAAAATGCTCAGCCATTCCATCGTGTTCAGATGGGCTTATGTGCCTGGAGACTTACCAACTACTTTGCAACGCTCGGCTACATTGATATCGTTGCCTTAACCCTAAACCTCTAATAGGACTCGACCAACTTGCACAATTATCATCGTCAAATTTACTTATGATAAAATATATTACAGAAATAGCTCTGACTGATCTCAAATGAGGTTAATACAAAAGCCAAAGGACAGAAGTTACAGCATACGCGTCTCCATTGTTCTCTTTTGATCGTTTACCCAAGCAACAACGTCAGAGTCTCGATCAGTAATATTTTAATGATGAAACACGATCCCTCGTATCCTGGTGCTCGGGAGATGACCACCATAATATTGGGAATTACAATTTTCTTGGCAAGAGCTGGATCCCACACTTTATTCGGTAGGATCCACTAGTTGGCTTTGTGGGTAAAGATACCGAGGTTATTCGAATCAAAGTAGCCCATCGGAAGATTTGCTCACTAGATAGAGGCTAAACGCTGTAATCAAGCATACATGTATTTATCATATATATGAGAGCGGGTTGGCATTGGGTCATTTAACGAATACCGTGGTCCTTACCACGCCTACTAAGAGCAAGTTTACAGGTCTAGAAAATCCAGAGTGGATGCCAGTATTGGGTGTATTTCTGCTGTGCGGCTATTTTGAAAGGAAATTAGCCACTAAACACTCGACTTTTGTGATTAACCCAAAATACCGGTAATATAGAGTCCTATTTCTGCCTCTGCACGCGTCTCAAGTAGTCAGAGTACCGTAACAGGAGTTTAAATTTGCTGCTATAATCCTATCTAAGAAGACTTATTACCATAAGTAAACCGGAGTTGATGGTAGGCTGCTGTCCTTCGTGTTTATAACCTCTATACGGCCTTTAACTCATGACAGGAATTCATGAAGCCGGTAACTTTCATGTTGACGTCGTAATAGTCTTGGCATGTTCATTTGGTTCCAGAGAATCACTTCATGTAATTTTACTGAGATCTAATGAGCTGTAGAGATTGGAGTGGAGATCACTTGTGAGTAACCAATGAGAATAATAAAAGTTGATATCGAATAGTTGTCATGAGTTTACCGACATCTAGACCTGGTGACTCATCGTAGCCTTAGCGTTGTAGTCTAGCACATAGCTTCAAAACAGACACTCATCAACAGGCAAACCTTGCAGTATTTCAGCAATAAATTCAAGATAATTACATTTAAAAGTTTCAAACATCGTCATGACTGAAAACCCAATCAAATTTAAGATGAGATATAATGTCCACAAAGACGTAACTGAGCAAGGCCCAGAGCGGCATGGCCATGTAATTAAGAAGCACATATGAGCTTCAATAGGAAGGGTCTCAGAATTGATACCCTAAAATTGTATCCACATGTTTCCGGTGGGACCTTAATAGAGACACGGGGAAGAGAAGAAATGCTGATGGAAGATGATGGAAATAATCGAATTCATACGATGAACAGCTCAAAGAGGCTGCCTTAAAAAGTGGATTTCGGCTCAGTGAAAAAGTGTGCAAGCACTACCCTCATACTGGCACAATTACAGTTTCCAAATTTCATTTTGATGAGTGGGAATTAAGGGAGCAAGTGTATGGGCCTCCCGAAATTGTCCCTGAGACGGACAGATGGTGGTGAAAAGCTTGTGTGAACTGATCAACATCTAATTTGGATATGAGACGTCCTGGAATAGGTTTTGTATACGGCGTACCAACAACAATACTTACATGTAAACACTAGATGGAAATCCCTTTTTCGGTATGTATTTTTGACTGTTCGATTCCGTTCAGTGTAAGATCTATCATGGTAATCTGACAGTAGTCACATCGACTCATTGACGTTGCATGCTTCTATTCTACACTGCATTAATTTGCACCAATGATTGAAAATTTCTGTCTCATCTCACGAATAAAGGCCGTAGATCCTTGGCCATGGAGTCGTTTTCAAATTGTCACGATCCTGACCCTTTCAAATCCTAATGGGTACTCAAGAAACTGAGGTTTATAGCTCAGGGTCGCTCAGCGAGTATATATATATATATATATATAAGAAGCATTAAGTATGGCTACACCTTGCTTTCAATATCCAGCTTTACTTCTCTCGTTCACTTTGTCCTTCTACAGCTAAACCGAAAAATGCAACTTCTTGCTCTTTCCTTCGGGCTGCTATCCCTTTTCAGCTACGTAGCCGCAGTTGAGGTATCTTGGAACTATGTTCCTCGAAATGGCGAGGAGTCAATTACGGGTATCAGTTGCAACGGCCGTTATTACGAAAAGCATAGTTGGAAAGGAAATGTATAAGATTATCGCGAGGCATTAGCTCGATATGGTACTGGAGATAGACCGCTATTCAAGGGTCGCAATTCAGGTTTCGAAATCCGAGGGCCGTATAACATGTTCCAGATTTCTGGGGTTAGAGGAATTTCCCAAAATGATCCTGGTGAGTGTTGTGTTTATCCTGGCTCGGAGATGAAGAAATTTAACAAGTCCAGGTTTCAATGATCATATTGTCTTTAACAGCGCAGGTGAAATGGCAGGTGCTGTTACTATAACAGGGTACCGTAATAATGGGGATCATTCTTTCAATGTTTGCAATATCATACTCGATGTACCTGAAGATTGGAATTAATTACTGCAACTTATTGGAGATTCATCTATCAAGCTTTTAAGGATACTCAGGGCTCAACAGAGACAGTGCTCGTTTGACATACTGATGATTTTGCTATTATTTACGCAACGAGCGTTCATTATTTAATATATCCATCGAATTTTTACCTAGTAAAATAATAACTACTTTAATAGCAAGATTGGAGGCGTTGAGGTACCGAATGATAATTTTTCCCCCACATTGCTATCGATCATCCTCCTACCCCCAATGACCGGCTGTGTAGTGAGAGGATTATATTGATCATCAAAAGTAAAGAGATCTTTAATCTAGTTAGCAAGGTATAGCTCTTCATCGATATAATATAAAGCCAAAAACATATTAGTGAAGCTCGTGATAAAACTTGTGAGAAGAATAATTATTCCCGGGTCAGCATTTGTGCATTAGAGAGAGAATCTGACTGAGATAATTGCTACTCTATGGAACTTTACTAATAGCTGTGAGTCGATCAAATTAAAATGTTACAGCATACAAATTTAAATATTCCCCTAATGAAAACGATTGGTGCAAAAGTTAAACTCTCGTTTTTTGTAATTCGTGACATGAGTACAGGAGACATGCACGCTAACCTTCATTTCATTTAGAGCGTCTTTCATTGAACACGATTTTCGCAAGGACTCACTCCCAATCTGATTTATTCTATGTTTCAGCTCGACAACAGGACGTGCAGTAATCTTTATGGAAGAGGGGCTAGTTTATGTCGTGAGATACTATAATGTAACGATCTGTTAAATATGAGTCGTTAATCTGTAATGACGATAAAAGAGGAAGTCGATGATAAATCTCTCGGCATTAAGATGAAATGATTAATCGACACCAGGGTCCTGTAATGCATAGTTACCAGAACCATGGTCCTGGTGATTTAAGTCGACAACTGTACGCAAAGGTAAATCGGTTGTTCAGGGATCTACATGCCCGGGTTGATAACGACGCCGATGGCCATAAAATCGAAAGATGTTTTATCGATAGAGCGGCAAGTGGTGCCTCTTATCTATTATGCCTTACTTTATTCTAGTAAATGTAGCAATGATATGGTGATAACATGTTTGTAGAGCGGCTAAGTTGAACATTTGGAACACTCATATTTGGACTAGATTCGCAGGTATCATTCGAGGTCGAGTTATCTCTCATAAATCATCTCGCCTCAAATCGGTAATGATCGAGGCATGCCTCTGCCATTCTACGAATTCGTGATAACCGCGAGGAAATGTGCTTGTTAGTCGTGCTAGATTCGAAACAGTAAAATTTTTTCTGGCCAGGATACCCAGACTCTGGCTGGGTGAGCGGCCCGGGCGATGCACTACGACGCCATTCGACTCGGGGTCTATTAACACACTTAAAGTGTGACGTGAAATATCACAAGATATCAGGTTTAGTGATTGAGTCAGAGAATGAGGATGAGTTAATTCCAACACCTAACTGATACCTACTATCGGGAACCTCTTAGTTGGGTCACTTTAAAAGCTAAGACTTTCAATGTGTATCAAAAGCATCATAAGCATCAAATTCCGAGACCAGGGATAGAGCTTACATCAGGTAGTCAGTCCCCTTGTATCGCAATCACTATACGCTGACAATCTGAGGGTATTGAGTCTACCACGTGTTTTTGAACTGTAGTCTGAGTATCTTTTATCTCACAAAATAATAGTTGGCTTGAAATCAATGATGTAATTAAATATACAAATTAAAATGTGTGTCGTGAACCACTTCACTTGAATCTTTACCAAAATTACTGTTGCCAAGATTAGTAGCCAAGTTGGGTAAGGCGGCTGAATGGCAATTACAGATGACTGACTAAGCTGCATCTAATGTAAATGGGACTCTTTGCGAACGAGAGCCGCTGACAACATTAGGACCGAATGGAATTCTTCCTTCGGCAAATTACACCGTCTTTCTCGTCTCTTGCAGAATGAAATCTATTATACTAACTAAGAGTGACTGTCACTGCAAAGTTGAATTATTAATCATGAAAAGCAAGAGACCGAGGATAAAATATATTCCTTGCACGAATGAAGGTCATTGAAATTTAGATTCGAATTCTTTTTAGATTATTACAACCTTGACCCATTCAAATCCTGATGGATGCACAAGAAATTATGGCTCAGTGTGTAGAGTCGGTCAGTTAACATATACAAAAGCACCCGGTATGGCCCAGTTTAGAGTATCCTAAATCACCATTATTATTGCCTTCCACACTCAGCTTCAAATCTTTTGCCCATTCACAGCTCGACGAAAACGAAAAAATGAAACTTCTCACTCTTCTATTCAGCTCCTTGGCCTTTATTAGCTGCGTTTTCGCAGGAGAATACTTGGGAGTTGTTCCGAGGGAAGGCGAACATTTAGTACAACATATCATGTGCGGCAATCGAAGATATTCCCCAAGAAAATGGGCAGAGAAAGTCAATGAATTTCGTATGAAACTGGCCGAACATGGCAGAGGGACTATGCCATACTTTGCTGCCACGGGTTTTGAATTTTCGCTTCCAGGGCCGTACCTCTTGTTCAAATTTCCCCAAGCGGATAAGGGTAAGTGTTTAATTTATCCTGACTCTGAACAACGAACACTTACAAAGTCAGATGTTAAAGACTTTCTTGTCTTTACTGAACAAGGTGGGATGGTTGGCGCCGTCACTGTATCAATTCCTCGTCGGAGTGGAGATCATACTTATGATGTTTGCACTGTCTATGTTAAGACCTAACGTAAATAAGTTCTGGTCATGCGCTTCTATGGGAAACACTTGGGGGTCGAAATTTACGAGGCTATTTCAGTACTTGAATAATGTGCAATATGAATATGTATAATGAGCAATAATTTCTGAAAACTTGGCGATTGATGGTCAATACTTCGATCCATCTACATGTACTTGTATCTGTCTCTTCCCACGCTGCGTCTTTCCTTCGAGGTGATGAACATGCAAGAATAGGCTGACTGATCTTTGTAGAGTATAATTTTATCATCATAACTTTTTTAGTCTCTAAAATGACAAATATATCTTAATAATAACATGAGCAACTTCCCGGTGAGTGGTAGCTAACGACTACAGTGTCTCTTTGGTCTACCCCTATAGGTGTCATGACTATTAACTCTCAAGTCCTTGCCAGCTCCTCAAAAAAGCGGGCTCATATGAAAAGTTCAAAAACTCAAGAGTGGGAGCTTCCATTATTGAGTGTGATTCTGCTGCGGGTTATAAAATAAAATACGACAATTTTTAAAGATAAATCGGCTGGCGACGATAAACTCCTTATCTGCACACAGTACCAGCTATAAATCTTCAATATGTTCCCTGCATATTTGAGATAGACACGCTTTTTCTCCGTCAGGAAACACTTACCAAAATAAGAGTCCATCTATTGATCAAGATTTCCTTTGGTTTAATCAGTTAATTTCAGAGTCCAATAATTTATGCTCGCAAGTACATATTTACAATATCGGTATTACGTATAGCACATGTACCTGCTTCCTTTTGTAGGTGTCAGTAAGGCGCCTATCGCGTAATATAGGTATCAAAGTTGCTGAATAGCTAGAAAATTTCACAAGGAGTTAATCGTCCTTCTTATGCTACAACTTTACAGGCAAAACAATAACTGACTTAATCTTCCAGTTAAGCTCCCAAGCGTCTTTGGATAGACAGATAATCTACAGACAAAAAGACAGATAAACTATTATCATACCTAGTACAAGGGCTGTAACGTTATGTGTGTGTGGAAGACATCTACAATATAAGCTTCTCCATGTCATGCTATAACGAAGCCTATCCGGTATCCAATAGGCCATGTAGAAGTCTAGCACAGAGCTCAAAATGGGTTAATTTAACTAACGTCTGACAATCTATGCCAACAGTTCAAAGAAGATGATAAATACTATCTTTCCATCTGTAATTTTGCCCAGCGCCAATTTTAGAATGTAGAAACTCCAAATTTCACGGCTCAGAGCCGAGGCATCAGTGCCTCAGGGTTTCAGAGATGATGATTTTCTCCATCTGACGAGCTTGTAGAACATTCGAAAAAGCCTGCCTGTGATACCATGATCGAGATACTAGTAAAGAAAGGACGTCTTATTTAAGGTAATAATGATGCTCTATAAAAAGAGCTAACGCCCCAAGTAAGTCTGGCGGACGACCCACTAGTCTGTGTTTATCTCTTGTCCAATTCAACACTTCGCCGCTTCTCACCTACTCGATATCATAGATGAGCACACCTTAGCACTTCTAACCCCACCTGGACTAATAACTCGATCCTTCAGGAGTCAAGTAACAAAATTGACTTGATGTTTGAATCCCTACCCTGCAAGACAAGCTTACACAATGCTCTATAGTCCATCAACTCGATCTTGGGTCAGATCATCTCCAAATCTATCTCGATCAAAATCTCCTTGGCGGGAAAATGGCACCCGTACAAATGAGAGTCTGGAAAGAGATTATCTGGCTAGCTGCCAAGGCTGAGGCCACAGTTAGAATCCCGTCACCCCGGCGACTCCTCACAACCGCGGACCCTAATTCCCAAACAAAAATTAGGTCCGTACTAATATACAGCGTGTATCGAGACTTAAGGCGTCCCGCAACGTTTTATAGAAAAATAAATTTGTAAATAAATCAGGGTCGGACCAGTTATCCAACTTGTGTGGACACAAATATATGTACTAATGTGGGAAGGCTTAAGAGAGTTGGGTGATTCAAGTATCCGGGTCTACAGGTGGGAATCTGGGGCAGATTTCCGAAAAAAAATTTGTTTGATGAAGCCATTTGGTGAGCTTGATAGCCCCTTTTACTGTACCGAAAAAGAAGGTGAAGTCATCCGAGTGGGCCCTGGGTGCTTTGGGAGGTGTCAGAAGTGGCAATCTACAATGTAACAGATATTTAGGGGACTTACGATCACCATAGCTGCAGCATAAATGAGCATTATCATGCTTGAAGCGTTCGTGGTGGGCAGCAAAGTCACCATGAGCCGAGCGGGAGGCAAAGATGTGTGCGATGAGAGACCGGGGCAAGGAAAGTTCTGCTGGGCAAGTCTCTGAGATCCCAATCTGGAGATTCTTGTATGACTGAGGAAAATGTATCTCCCAATACTCCTTTAGAGCTAAGCGTATCGACTTTTTGATCCATGCTTTGGCCGAATCCAGGGATAATGAAGAGGAAATTGGCGATGGCATGGACAAAGCTTCTTTAGCGGCAGTATCTGCTAGCGTGTTGCCCTGAATTCCGGCATGGCTGGGGATCTAATGGACCTTGACTTCCCCTGGTTTGGCACGAGGGAGGCGAATTCGGTTTGGCCAGCTTGATGCCTTATTTGGGAAGCTTGAGAAAACTATTTGCGAGGAGCAAATTGGGGTTGATAGAAGATATCAGGCGACTTTCAAGTTATCAAGCAGTACCCACAGATTATTAGCAAATCGGGAAGATGGTAGTAGCAACGCTGATTCTAGTGCTAATAGTGCTGATGCGGCCCCGGCATCGAAAGTGGTGAGAGTGGGACCTAGGGGGATGGATTTCCGGATCAGGAGACGCCCTGCCTGGAATTTAACTATGCCGGCACTTACTCTGGGCCCGGTTTCTTTCTCGGTTAGGGCAGCATCTGAGTAGATAATGATATCCTGAAAAGGAATGGTCTCCGAAGGATGAAAAGGCGACCTAGTGACTCGTCTGGAGCTGGCCAGCCAGCCTTCTTGGGTATGCCAAGGGGGTTGTTGAAGAGGATCGATAAATTCTGTCTTGGGAATGTCTAGGATCCAGCATGAGAAGCGGGATATCCGTCTACCCTGCGATAGAACCCAAGTAGCTCGGCGCCGAAGGGAATACCTAGGATCCAAGCGATGAGTGCAGTGTGCGGCCTTGCGGAGTTTTGTATCAAGCTCGATTGAAGGCGGGAGAATTCCTGCTTCGCCATGTAAAGCTGGGACAGGAGTGGCTCGATAGACAGGCAGGATCGCCTTGGCACTGGTGATAATTACTCTACGGAGGAGGGAGAGATGACTTTCAACCCGATTAGATATTGTGCCACTGTGAGCTGCGAATGGATATCACAATTCCTCTTAGAAAACCTTCTCCCCACACAGTCCCATGGTGGTCAAAACATGTGGGCTCGGCAGTGAAGCTCGCTCGGAAAACTCGGTTCGCCGCTGTGCACAAGACGCCCAAAAGATTTTGTTCGCGCTCAGGACGCTGCTCGGGCACGCGATAGAACTATCCATGAAGTGAAGACCGTCACATTCCGCCAGGCGGTATATGATGCCTCTTCGTCAGTTAGCATCTAGGGCCTTGCCTGATGGACCCGTGGAAAGCCTCGTCGTCATACTCCGGTTCTACCACCTTTGAGGAGAAAACTGGCGCATTCAGGCAGAGCTTCTGTCCCTCAACACCAGCCGACCTAGACGATTTATCAGAAAAAAACAGACTCTTCCCTCTCTCGCAATTTAACCCCTGCCCAAACACACAACTCCATCACTCCCTTTCACAGCCCTCGTCACATTGGAAGATGTCTACCAAGCTCTGTTTTCTAAAGAGCCTTCTCTGCCCCTGGATGGGATGGCGTGCCATACCACTTCCTTCGTGCTCTTGGGGAGCCACTTTCCAAGGCTCTTAAGGCCATTGCTCAAGCTTGTTGGGACCTAGGACATTGTCCAAAATACTTCAAGCGAGCAAGGACTGTCGTTCGTAAACCAGAGAAAGAGCTCTACGAGGATCCGGGTGCCTGGTGGCCGATACCATTGCTCTCAACAATAGGAAAAATCATCGAGACCATCACTGCAAAGCGTCTATCGGAGCTCGCTGAAACTCACAAGCTACTCCCTCCATCTCAAATGGGTAATCAGCCTAAGATCTCAACAGATACAGCACTAGACCTCCTCACCAGCCAAATTCATGAAGTTTGGGGGTCCAAGAAGCATATGGCTTCCCTCCTTTCACTTTCCTTAGATATCGCTGGGGTGTTCGATACTGTTGACCCAATACGACTTCTTCACATCCTCCGCAGTTCCCGTATCCCACTCTGGCTCGTACGATTAATCTCCTCTTTCCTCTCAGACCGCTCTACCTCGCTGGCCTTCTCCGGCAACAAGTCGGCGCCCTTCGAGGTGTACCCCAGGGGTCCCCCCTTTCTCATATTCTTTTCTTTTAAAATGCTGAGCTGGTTCGCATCTGTGATCAGCCGCGAAGTGAATCTGCTGTGTTCGATCGACTCGTGAAGTCTACTTGGGGTCCGACTTTTTTTTCCTCCCGTCAGCTGCACACAGCTAAATTCAAGCCCAATATGCTATATGCAGCTCCTATTTGATTCCCTAAGACAAAGCTATCAACACTTGTTACCAAACTTGAGTTGTTGGAAGATTGGTTTCCATGTCACATGATTTATTGATTACTAATTGAATTGTCTATTTGTATATTAACTTCCTTCGGCTGGCGAAGTCGAACTCTTCACCTTCTCGCGGTGCCGGCTGTAAACGTGCAGTATGTTCGCATATCTGGGATATCCAAGAAGAGTCGCAGTCCTTCCCTTCAGGATCCCCATTCATCCACGCGGGTTTCGGTCGGCTTCGTATCATCATCACCATCCCCAGCACCTCTTCTACGAAGCACTCCACGACTGTCCCAGAGAGGTA
>JAATOF010005216.1:0-25314 GCA_013170925.1 Podosphaera leucotricha
CCCCCCACTAGACCAATAGAAGTCGAGGTATGTTTGGGCTAAAGCATAAGAGGAAAAAAGTATATACTATGAGAGTTCTCGAAATAGGGTATATTCAGTCTCTTGCTAAGGCAATGAAGCAGAATCTAGAACACTTCGAATCAGATATAGATGGAGCACACCTTTGACGGCTTGACTTGGAAAGCTTTGAGAAAGCAAGGAGGTACAATCACTTTGCACTGTAGAAGAGAGTGCTACCATATACAATAGAGATTGGAAATCTTGGAAAGGAGGAAAAGGAGCTGATCTATTATCAAAGTTTGAAATATTCGTAGAAGCAACTAAAATCCTCTACGACGCTTCTTGGTCATTAGAAGTAGAATAAATTGGGTAGCCTTCAAATCACATGACTGCTGCAAATTTCAAGCAACTGGTAGATTAGGCCTAGCCTTGGTAGTCTGGGGATTGGAGCTATATCCTGACCATAGTCTAGAAGATTGTAGATAGACCAGAGAGAATTTAATATTATAAGCGTTGTTCAGTTACCAGCGTCTTGGACGTCAACTGACAATACCATGTCTGATCTTGAAATTGATCGGCTCTATTTGGGCTGATGACGTTGACTTTCGTCACAAATCTACATAAAGGCTTTGATATTATACATGGTTTTCCCTAAGGATATCGCTTTCATCTAAAACTTTCTCAAGACGTCATCATGGCGACATTGAGTCAAGAGTGTTTGTTATGCGCCTTCGGCGCAAATTACTTGTATCTGTAGAGTAACCGCCTTCGGCGGAAGTTTGGCACGACTTCTGGGTGACCGCCTTCGGCGGAACATTTTTACGTCTACTTGTTAGCCGCCTTCGGCGGAAGTTAGTTTTGGACTCGGGCTTCGCCCTTACCGATATCACATCGGAATGAACCTTTTTCTAAGCGAGAATGTCATATTTTTTTATAAAATAGATATTTTCTGGGCTCATGCCTACTGAATTGATGTCATCATTTTCAGGTTGACCCTGACTATCTTGGTTAGCTTCCACTTTGTCCGCTGATAATGGGCTCCCGTCCCGTAGGGAAGATTTCATTTTTTTGGCGGACGATGTCTGGGGATTTCCCTTTCCTGGACTAACGTTTGAACTAGTTTTAGTACCTGTTAAAGGGTCCATTGCGACGCCATTCTCAAGCCTCTTTTTCTTTTTCGAATTTCCTAGTCCTTCTTTCAGAGGTCGTTTTCGAGACATGGTGATTTTGCCTGTAGGCCCAAGACGAGGCCGAGCGGGTCTTTGCTTGACGGGTAATTGCTCATCTTCAATAAGAGGTCGATTCGAGTTTGCTTTGAGTTTGGTAAGAAAAAAGTCCCGGACCAAGCCAATTTGCTCATTCACATTGTCTATAGTGATAGGTTCCAGTGGCGGAAGTGGTTTGAAGATATCCATCATAGGGTCCTCCACAGCTTGACTAGGCTGATTTTTATACAGTCGCGTGTGAAGAAGGTGTAACGGAACTGAAAGGCTTGCCAAGCCAAATTCTGCGTCCAGACCCAGGGCTTTAAATCCAAAAAAATCTTCACCTAATTCTTCAGCAAAATCGCCGCCAACGAATTGTTCACTGCCATCCTTAAATGCTCCCGAACCATCAGCACCTCCGTCGGTTAACGCAGGGCGTAATAAATCAGATAAATGAGCCTTCATTCGCTCATGCATCACTCCTAGTTTCTGTCCAAAACGGTCGATATCATCTTTAACATAACTCTCTAATGTTTCAATTTCAGCCCCATTTTCACTCAAGGTATGAAGGACAATCTCTTCGTCGGTGAATCTTTCTTTGAATCGCACCCCTGAATTTTCGAGATGTTCATTGGCAGGAACTTTAGGCACTTCGCGGTATAAGCAGAATGTCCGCGCAATTTGACTGAAGTAGTCGCCGGCTATGTCAGTAATAACTTCTAAAGCACTTGGTTGGAGCTCCTCAAACCCGGCGGCGTAACAAATTCTGGCGATAGACCGTTGCATAGCAGTTTTGCATACCCAGGTAGCCATAATAGGGCCATCATCTGACACGACATGTGCTTCGATATCTGCTTCGACAAACGGCTCTGGCTCGTACCTGGAAAATTGGTTGTTATATGTCTATTAAAGTGAGTATTGTATGCTTCAATTGAGGATCTTAATTATACCTGTGCTTGCAGTTGCATTTGCTTGATGACGCCAATCTTAGAGCACAGTTTCCTTGTTTCTTGCATTTGTCTCATGTTATCTTCAAATTTGCTTGTCAGGAGGCTTTTGGGGGCAACAAAATGACCCTTGGGTACCATCCGCATAGTTTCTTCTGAACGATCCACAAGTTGGCCATCTACATCTTCATGCCATTGAAGCTTTGGTGGGATATCTGGAATAGCAGAAAGGTAATCGTAGTAGTCAGGAAGTACTCTTTCTTCTTCACCTTCCATACCTTCTGCTAACGTTGAGACACCTTGAATTCCGTCCTTGCTCTTAGTGTTAGATCCAATTTGGGATAATTTTTCAGTATGTAGTTGGGCCTGTTGACGTATCCATTTTCGCATGCCTGCTTTTGATCGAAGTAATGCTGGCTCATCAGGATTGAGCTTATCGCCTCGAAAAAGAAGGTGTCTTTCTTTAGCTATAAGTGCTCTATCCTTTTTTGTGACTTGTTTCCATATCTTGTATTCCTCATCTTCATGCACATCGGTATTTGGGTTCAAGTGCAATCCATTTGTCAAAGGTTCGTCAATTTTTATCGCGTCGGGTTGACTATCATACGTTAACGTGCCAGGTATTGGAAAGGATCCTTTAGGTGAGGTCGAGACGCCGTTTTGTATACAATCAATCCCGACCTCTGAAGCATCAAGAATAGAATTACCTATATTACCATTAAGTTGTGAAGTCGGCTTATGGTCGATTGCAGGTGAACATTGATCACGACTAGTAGTTTTTCTAGCCATTGAACCTTTGACACCAGATTTTCGCCCTCTTGACGACATGATTGGTTCATCATCACTATCGTCAGCAACATCATCATCACCATTTTGTTTTCGGCGTTCCTCTGCCTCTACTTCAGCTCTGGGTCTTATAACTAGATCAGGAATCAGAGGCACTAGTTTTTCAGCTTCTTTCTTCATCGAGTTTGCATTTCGCCTTAAAGGGTGTGCAGCATCGGCATTATATTTTAGGCAGTTGCTCCAGATAAGATCTAAGTCTGCGACAAATTCGGCCTTAGACTTGTAAGATAAAGTCTTCAATTTTTTGGTCATAGTACCGAGATCCATAGACTGTTTAATAACTAACGTTTGTTAAATGGTGAATATTTAGTGAGAAGATATACGTACCGTTGTAGTAATCAGGAGCGTCACGCTTGTTGACTCGGGTTAGAAATGGAGCAGAATATTCTGTCATTGCTTTTAGTTCAGACAGAACTTTATCAGCAGCTTCATAGAGTTCTTCCTGGTGTACATTCTCTTCACTGGCCCATTTGCTTCGGTTTTTTCGAACTTCATTCATCAGAGATCGTAACTCAGCATCAGATGCCCGAACTTGATCGCGTTTGAGATCAATTCTCGCAATAAGGTGTTTAAGAGTTAGGCTCGAGGCGCCAAGGTTAGCGTTACTCAACGAGCCATGATGTTCTCCATTCGCATTGTTGTTATTCGCGTTAGCATTTCCCATCTCAGCATCAATTTGTTTCTCAGACTCTTCTAACTTTTGTTGTTCCAACATCGCTATACGATCATTTTCTAGCGTAAAAAAGAGTGTGTGAAAGCTGCGCTTCGCAGCTTCTTCGGTGGCTTTCTTGGCTTTTTCGAGCTGCATACGGACATTTTCAGAAGAGTTTGGATGCACACATTTGTTGTTGTATTCCATTTGGCTGGTAGAGACAAGAGGAGAAATAGGAGAGCTAGATTTCAGTGGCGAGAATAGTACATTGGCAGAATTATTCTTTGGAGGTGGGAGTTGCGCATGAGAATCTTCATCTTCTTCATCTTCGTCATCGTAATTGTCTTCATCAATAACTCTTGCAGACTTTTTTGGTATTTCTTTGACTTGTTGGATCGCATTTTCTTCGAAATTTACTAATCGGTCTTCGGCGTATGCAGTGCTATGTTCAGAGGCTTCTTCTATAGCTCCAGTCTTATCAAAAAGTTTTGCAATTTTTGATTCAGTTGTTAAGTATAATTGCTCGAACAATTTCAGGTGTTGTTCATCCTTGTCGAGCGGCGCGGCAGCCGAATTGATCATAGTGGTATCCTCTATCAGGTGGCTGTTCTGAGATTTCAGGCGCGCAGGTAAGTTATCTTGCGAGTGCAAGATCTTGCTATTCAGTTTTTGGGAGCGAGAGATCCATGATTGCTGCGTGTCGACGGAAGATATAGCAAGCCCTCTCGATGACATATTGCGCTAGGCAAATGTGCTGTCGCGACGAAACCCCACAGCCTCGCTGATTTTCCAGTTAAATTGGTGCCGTCTGGATTTTCGGCATTGGCGATTAATCCGCCGCAAAATTATGGTGAGATTCGATATTTTGGGCGATCTCTTGATGGAAAGAGTTCCATGGAGAGAAGAGAGGTTGTTAGGAGATCTAGCGTAGCGAGGCTACTGCAGAGAACAAGTCTACGCCACCCAACATTGAACATTTATTTCAAACTTAGGTACCTCTAGCATTAAATAAAAAAGAGAAGATATTTGAAGACATCAATTGCGATAACTTTTTAAGATCTTTTGCGATATCAATTGCTTCTAAGAGTGTGGAGCATGGTCCACGTTGCCTTAACTGTTAGCTGACCTAGTTGTTTTCCTGAGGCTGATTGGTTCTAAGGCTGTGTACTATCACGTGATAACGCATCTCACGTGTAACGAAACTCACCCCCGATTGATAACAGTTGCCAAAAAACTTACCTTGAGACAAGAAGCAGGAAGATATCGCGCGAGCAAACTTAGTTTCGACTGTTACCAATCATACATTTTCTCTGAGTTAATTATCACACCGTTAAACTATCAAATGCAGCTTCCATATCCGTACAGGAGCTCTCTATCCAATCTACGCATCTTAGAAATGCGCTGAAGAATTTTTTTGTGGTAGTGGGAGCCTTGGCGTGAAGATGTAGTCTGTTCAAAGATCTGTTTGACCTTATTCAATTACCTTAAGGTATCTGATCCAACTCTCGAGCAGGTCAGTTATGCTCCCACAGCTGAGCTCGGATGAATCAGTGTGTGTATTATTTATCGTCTGATGTGGGCCAGGCCACCGTCCCTTAGGGACATAAGACGTATGAGAGATATCTAGAATACATAATTCCCCATTCCACAGTAATGCCCATCCGGTGTTCGATTTTTCCCAATACCTACGTTCAAGCCAGCTATTGTAGGAATGTATTCACCGTGACCCAAAAGCCATGGGCCGAGGGAAAACCTGTGGGGAAAACTTCAGTAGAAAAACCTCGACCATTCCTCCCGAACTCATTTTCGGCGAGCAGCCGCAGTCATCTTCACCGCAAGTCATCTAGGAGTTAAGCCTACCGCCTCTAAGAGGCCTAACCAGCACCTCATCACTATTGCCAATGGCTTCTTATGAGTAATTTTAACACCACTCGGTGGATGATTGTAACCAGTAAAGCCTTTCGCCTTACCTCTCTGGGACAGTCGTGGGAGTTCTTCGTAGAAAGGGTGCTGGGGATTGTGATAATGATATGAAGTCGATCGAAATCTGCGTGGATGGATGGGGATCTTGAAGGGAAGGACTGCGACTCTTCTTGGCCATCCCAGATATGTAAATGTACGGAGCGTTTACAGCTGGCACCGCGAGAAGGTAAAGAGTTCGACATGACAAGCCCAGATGGATTAGCTACAAGCAGCATCGGACTTAAGAGGCTGGAGTTAGGAATATTTATCACGTGCGCGTAATGCAAACATGATCTTCTGAACAAATATCTCTTGGGCCAACATCACTTCCACGTGGTGTCGGTTGTAAATGCTAAGTACGTTTCACATATCTAGGATTGCCAAGAAGAGTCGCAGTCCTTCTCTTCTGGAACCTCAATCATTTACGCGGGCTTCGATCGGCTTCAGCCTTCTGTGGTAAATTCAGCTGTTCAATAGATGGAAAGCCAGAGATTCGGATATACTTAGATTATCACGCCAGTTACACTCGCCAAATGGTAATGCAGAATGGAATTTATTTTTATTTTTATTTGGTCTTCTATCTTCTAAAAGATTCCTCAACGTGACTTCCGTTGAATGTAGTAAACCTAGCCAACGTACGACCTTGCAGAGTATTAAATCGTACATCATGGTGTCGCAATCTCGGTCATGAATCTAGGTATTTGATAGAACTGACAACTTGGCAGAGGCGCTTGGTCTAGTATCGGGAACTATAAATCTCTCTACAATATCTATTACTCTATGGAATAAGTACTTGCTTACCAGGGTTAGAGTAGGATAAAGCAAGGTAGATCACTCCTGATCAGGTAACACCTTTTTTAATGAGGTTTAGAGCAGTTCTAAGCGATTTGAACAGGGAATATTGTATGGTGATTTCAACAGACCGAAGAATTTGGATAGTCCGCTTTTCTTCAAACTATACTTAATTAGGCTACTCTTTTGTAAGAAAATAATCACTATCTTAAAGTACGTTTACAACTACGTGTAGTATCTGGTTGGTCCGCCTTTGGCACGAATGATGGCTCACATCTCTTGGGCATGCATTTAATGAGCTTCTCAAGCTTTGTAGCATCATCCTAAGTCGATTTCACGATCATCGTGGAGCTAATCCTGTTCCTTATACAGCCTCGAATAGTAGAACTGTATATAGTCTTTCAAACAGTCCCGCATATGTTCGACTGTGTTTAAGTAAGGTGGATAACGAGGTCGTCATATGGGGGGTGATGTTTCTCTCCAGAAATTCTCCCGCCGTTGCTCTCGATAAATGTGAGCGAGCATTATCAACAGTGGTATTATTCTCTCGCAGTAAGTAGCAGAATTTATTGTCTCCTACTCTTTTGTCCCTGCGAAAGACCCCCAAAACATCTAACGTAGATTCTTCTTCACCTTTTCTCTGTGACACAGTCGATGTCAATTGCTTCATCCATCTTGAACAAAAATTGAGTTCGAAGATCTTGCAAGTCAACATATATCTGACCAAAGTACGGACATCCAGTTATCTAGAGTCCAGCTTTTTATGGGCCTCTGTCCAAGCCAAGCGCTTCTGTTTGTTCTCCTCAAATAGAGGGAGGCTTCGAAGCCTCCTTTCTTGAGTTCCTCTTTTGTGATATTTTCACTTACCACCAAGTGCCTAAAGATACCATGGAAAAGTTCGAGCCATGATATCCCACGACCTTCGAGTGTTGTGCATATCGACATAAGGATTATGCAAGACGAACCAGATTGTGTACCGAGTCGTATGGAGCTGATCTCCTATGCAATGCACGGACAGTGGTACTTTTGTCTTAGTGTACGGAAATAATCCAATGGGATAATAGAATTAGAGGATTAGGATGTGAACCACTCTATGTATATATAAGTTGAATATATCACTTACATAGATTGACAAGCAAAAAAAACATTATTACATACCCTACTCACTCTTACCTATTCATTCACGTTCCTTCACCGTAAGGAAACCATAAATAACAACTCACAAGTTAGTATCATTGCACTATTTCCTGACTCATAACTGTAACATAGAGACTTGATATGATGAATGCTGCAATTTCATCCACATCTTGGGAGAGGGTTGGCGGGCGGTCTGAGACTTTCTTAGCCTCAACGTACGGGGTTTGAGCCGTGTATCTGCCCTGCCCTTTAGTTATGCCAAGGTGGTTAGCGATGCAGTTGTGTGACCATCCTAAATCGCGGACGTTTTTACCTAAAATATTTATACACATATTGTACTGAGATTGTACAAGTAACTTAAACACGTTAATAAGTTGTTATTCGAGAGTTGGCTCTCGGAAAAGTTGATTATATCAGAAAATTTGACTGTGGCGTTTAATTCTTCTTTTCGAACGGATAGATTAGCTGATGTTGATGGTGATGATGATGATAATGATAATAGGGAGAGGAATAATGATGGAGAGATGGTGGATAATTGAGCAGTGTAACCCTAAGCCTGAGAGACCAGGCCAAAAATTTAAATTATTTCAACCACTATTTTCCTGAAATCTTCAATGTACCTCAAGTTGCCACAATCAGCTTCAATATTAGATCAATTCGGGAGTAGCTGGATTTCGGTATTTAGTTCTGGAATATTGAGTAGCACCGGAACTTCATTCTCTAGAGGCAAGTTCCTAAATTGGTTCGAAATAATCGAAATCCAGCATTGATTCTGTAGCCCGTTCCTCAACTATATTGATAATGACGCCATTTTCCGATACCTCATTTTGGGGATAAGAGTGGGTTTCCAGTCCATCCAGAGCGGGATTGATCTTTTCTGTTCAATTCCATTGAAAAACTGGACTTGCTCTCATATGTCCTCAAAACAACAAATAATAAACTTGTACGAAAGAGAAATCAAATGAGCAAAAATACTTCGTAGCCACCTTACAACCACACGTCAATATCACCATATCCATATGGTACTCTGATAGGCTTATTGAACCAACGTCCCAACTTCAATCCTCTTTCCAATCCTGCTTTATTTTTTTGCCAGCTTGCAATAGCTCTTCTCTGTTCACTTATTTGAAAATCATTGATTCGATCAAGGCCTAGATAAATCAACCGATATATTGTATTTCGAATGACTATGTCAATTCGAGGGCGACTAAAGCAGCGGAGAATCAATTTCCACTGGTCGAGCTTGTTCTAATTCATATACAGGAATGCCCAGTCAGAGAAATTATTTATTACGACTCCATGTATACATATTGTTAGCATATTCATATTATTTAAAATGAATATAAAATGGGACGAGTGCAAAATTCCGTTGCAATCAGCAATGAGAGTGTGAGCATAAAATGCTAACAGGGGATCTTCAGGGCCGTTTTATTATCGCTTTGATTGGTGATCCCTCGACAGTCATTTCTTTCAGAAACAAATTTCCTCGACACATTGAGGCAGTAAACGATCTATAATCTGCATTAGCTTGTTGGACTACAATTTTCCGAATACCATAATTTGCACCCTTATCAGTACGCTTGATTAGGACAGAGCCCCATAATCTTTTTAAGCCAAGAACTAAAGATAACAGTCGCTTTTTTTGTATGTCCCTTAGAATTTTGGCAAAATTATTTTCATGTTTGGATGAATCATGTGACAATAAATATTGTGATCCCCATCACCGAAAGATTTCTCTTAAAAAAACCGGAACCGTCGCTTTTTATAACTATATTAAGCCCGCTAACGCTCAAGTATCTAAATATAGATTAAAAATTACCATTTCCGACCATGAGAGGGAACTAGATGTAAAAGTGAAAGGCGACAATTTTGTTTCACTTATAGGGATTTGACTATATTCTTATACTGCTGGGCAAAGATGTCAATGGTACGCGAGTAAAATCTGATATTTTTGCATTGTCTCAACGTTGACATGTAACAGTGTAGTGCAGTGGTTCAAAGCGCTGACGATAGCTGCAGTGAGGAAGTTGTCAACACTTGTATTTTTGCGTATTTCGTGAATCAAAATTTCAAGATTAAAATGAAGCTCTTCATGAAAATTAAGTCATGGGTGTATCTGAGCCCAGCTCTCGAAAGGCTTATCATCAGCTTCATGCGGCTCTTGTAAAATAACATATTAAATGTTCAGGATCCAAGTTACGCAAGATTCTATTGCTGCAGATCTTCGGTTTGTAAACGGATAATCTGGATTAGTATAAGCCATTATTGCAAGTAGTAATTTATCATGAATGAAGAAAATACCTGCATCCGAAACACATCGCTTTGGTCTTGTACATCTTTGATTTGCTTCTCGACTCTTTTTCTAGTTTTTTCGATCAGTTCTAGGTCCAAATCGGCTTAAATTTGAACTATACATTTCATTTCCGATAAATTCTAGGCGGGCATCCACGGCCAGCACAGCTTCCGTCTTCTCCTGTTGTAACAACACGGGTCCAACCAGCTTGTAAATTTTGGAGTCACCTTTAAGTTGGGAAAACTCCTAATCTGATTAGTTTTTGCTTTGGTGAAAAAGGATATTAGAGGAAATACTTTTTGAACACTCTTGTTTTCTTGCTGCTGGGATTCAAGTTTCTGTCGCGACTGCACATAATTCTGAAGCTCTAAAGTGGGGTCGAGCTGTTAGAATGAGGCCGGTCTGTCAACCAATTTAGATAATTACCAAGTTGCAATTTTTGATACTTTTCAGTGATTTCTTTGATCTCTGGCTGCGCAACTGCCATGATTTGGCGATGAGATTGTGTGATATAGACTCGGGACGTATTGCAGAGATGTGTGTTAACTCACGGCACTTCGATGTTTCATGCCAAGCCTTTCAATTGACCAGGTATTTATAAATCATGAGCTGGCCCCTCAACTCTTCGAACTGATACGATAAATTCCGATTACTTGCACCGCTGTAGATTGCCTCTCATCTGCCTGTAGCTAATCAGGTTGAGTCAAGGTCACACGAGACACATCTACCAAACGCGACTGAACACCCAAGACCAAATCAAAACACAAAATCAAAAATATTACCTAGATACAACAAAAGTTTCTGGATTTCAGACTCCAGAGAGTCGCTATGTCGAATACCGACTTCCTTGGTCGCGCTATAGATATTGTAAAGAAGGCCATTGAGGCAGATACGGCTGCTGAATACAAAAAAGCTTATCAGCTTTACTATCAATCATTAGAACTATTCATGCTAGCACTAAAATGGGAGAAAAATGCAAAGTCTAAAGAAATGATCAGGGCAAAGGCCGCGGAGTATATGGAACGCGCAGAAAAATTAAAGGCACATCTTGCTGAAAATGAAAATAAACAGCAAAAGAATCCTGGATTAATAGGTGTGAATGGAGTAAATACAACTGGAGGGAAGGGTGATGAAAAGGGAGACGAATTGGATCCTGAGAATAAGAAACTACGAAGTGCATTGGCCGGTGCAATCCTACAAGATAAACCAGATATCAAATGGGAAGATGTTGCAGGCCTAGAGGGTGCCAAAGAAGCACTTAAGGAGGCTGTCATATTACCAATCAAATTTCCTCATCTTTTTACTGGCAAAAGACAGCCGTGGAAAGGGATCCTTCTCTACGGTCCTCCTGGGACTGGTAAGTCATATTTAGCAAAAGCAGTCGCAACTGAAGCAAACAGCACATTTTTCAGTGTTAGCAGCTCAGACTTAGTAAGCAAATGGATGGGAGAGTCTGAAAGGTAATCAAATCGATCCCCAGATGAGCCCATAAGTACGAGACCAGCACATTCGAGCTTCGCTGACACGAGGTCATAGACTAGTGAAACAGCTTTTCGCCATGGCAAGAGAAAATAAGCCTTCGATTATTTTCATCGATGAGGTAGATGCTCTATGTGGCCCACGAGGAGAAGGAGAATCCGAAGCATCTCGGCGTATCAAAACTGAAATGTTGGTGCAGATGGATGGCGTCGGGCGAGATAGCAAAGGTGTTCTAGTTCTTGGAGCGACAAATATTCCATGGCAACTGGATGCAGCAATCCGTCGACGCTTTCAAAGACGTATTCATATTTCTCTTCCTGATCTACCTGCTCGATCAAAAATGTTCGAAATTAGTGTTGGATCTACACCATGTGAATTAACTGGGACAGACTTCCGAAAATTAGGTGAGCTTAGCGAAGGCTACTCTGGAAGTGATATTTCAATAGTGGTCCAAGATGCGTTGATGCAACCGGTGAGAAAGATTCAGATGTCAACTCACTATAAAAAGGTCTTTCATCTTTCTGTAAAAATTCACGCAAGTGTTGACTATGGCTAGGTTATGGTTGAGGGAGTAGAGAAACTAACTCCATGCTCCCCTGGAGACTCCGGAGCAATAGAGATGACATGGACTGAAGTCGACTCTGATAAATTGCTGGAGCCTCCTCTAACTCTCAAGGACTTTGTGAAAGCCGTGAATGGAGCACGTCCAACCGTTTCACAAGAAGATATCAAGCGAAGTGAGGACTGGACCAATGAATTTGGTAGTGAAGGAGCTTGATGGGTGCTGTGGATGGGTATTTTTCGGCGTTTTAAATGGCGTTTGAGGATAATTAACGAATTGAGCATATGAACTATGCCGTATGACAAATGTTTTGTATGATTGTAGTTAAAAAATAAATTTTAAATCTCGTACAAAGGCCTGTTCCCGACGTTCCCTCACCTTAACGCCATTTTAAAAATACTAATGAAAAACGCCAAGCTGAACATACATTGTAGAACGGTTTCTCTACAACTAGAGCGACTTACGCTTGCTTTTTCTTTCGCTTGTTTTTTCATCTTGAATTTCACTGTGTCTTCGCTTTTTAGTCTTCTTATCCTTTCTATCTTTCTTTTCCTTTTTATCCTTTTTATCCTTCTTCTCTTTTTTATCTTTCTTAGTGGATGCTTGTGAAGGAGCGTCGACCATCTCGGTGTCTGAGTCAGGCTCATCAATCTTCACATCGTTAAGTAAGGCATCCATAGCAGATTTCTAGCTGATAGTTAACAAATAATACCAAATTGGCTGTAAAAAGGAACTTACCATCGCGACCTCATTCTTGGTTGGTGCAGCGCCCGTCGCGTAGAAATCAAGCCTTTCCTCGACCTGCTTTCTTAACGCCAATCCAAATTTTGTCGAAGGCTCTTCGGAGAAATTATCAATTCTACTGGCAATACTGCATTTGTTTGCTAAGAACCTTGAGATACGACCTTTATTTTTCGCACCTGCTTTGCCAATAAAGCTAGAGTGGTAGATTAAACCATATTTGGGTGTATTCCCTTTAGTCTTAAGGGCTCTAAAAAGCGCTTTCTCAGCACCAAGTATCTGAACTGTGGATGCAGGATATTTGGAGAGATTGGTCAGAGAACCAGCATGTGAAATAAGCCTAGCAGCAACAACTTCGCCGATCAAGGTTGCTAAGTTAGGGGCAACGATTGCCATTTTATTAACAAGATACTGATAGAGAGATTTTCTGTACTCAGCAAGTTTAACTACGCGCTGAGCAAAAGCCGACATATTCTCCATATCCGTTTCTGAGAGATCTTGTCCCATACTAACTCGCGCAGCATCAATGATAGCTTGTGATATGTCTGCATCATCATTAACGATTGCTGCAATTTCATGTAGCGAAGAATCTGATAAGGTCTTTTTATCACCAATAGTGAGGGCCAATTTCGCATATGTATGGTTGTCAGATACTATTCGAATAAGTTCAGGGAAATGCCACCCGTACCATTCTCGAACCCGCATAGAAAAAGTGTTAATCGCTTTGTCGAGGT
The DNA here is from genome assembly GCA_013170925.1 of Podosphaera leucotricha. Taxonomy (NCBI): domain Eukaryota; kingdom Fungi; phylum Ascomycota; class Leotiomycetes; order Helotiales; family Erysiphaceae; genus Podosphaera; species Podosphaera leucotricha. The sequence continues at coordinate 13,351 of JAATOF010005216.1, forward strand.
GATCGAGTGTGGCAATGGCTTGGATGATATGGTTGTCGTTTTTCTGAACCGAAAACTTAACTTTTGCGCGGGAGTAAGCATGGCCGAGTCCAAGTTGAGCCCTATCGACATCTCCCTCTTGAAGACCCTTAAGAAGCTTTGAAGCATGAAGTCGTAGCCCACGTAGTAAGTCTGCGACTATTTCAGAGGTCTCTGCGGTCTCACATTCGACGCCGGGAAACGATGCCTTAATGCTGCCAGCCAAATTTTTATCTGAAACGCCGAGTAAGACTTTTTTTTTCTTTGATGGCTTTGGGAGGTTAAGTTCAAGGTTAGATCGAAGGTAATCTGAAAGGACACCTTCGGATATGAGGTTGACGTTTTCTAAAGCTTCTGCTGCTCCCCTAAGCGGTTGTGAGTGCTCAAGCGAATAGATAGATTGAGGTCGAGCATACCTGTAAGGTGCAAAATTTACTAGCTTTATCATTTTTCCAAACTTTGAAAGGTCTTGCGATGCATCTTGTACCTCTTTTGACCGGTTTCCAATGGTGTCTGGCTGCGATACAACTTGAAAAATTGCATACCCGACAGCGCTTTCATGGAGAAGATAATCAATGGCAGACATTGTGTAGAAATTTATTAACCCACTTCTTATTTCTCTCGAAAACTTCGAGACAGATAGAAATGAAGCTAATTATCAATGTAGAGTACTCTTATCAAATTAGAAAATTTGATGTACGGGATTACTAATTGGCGATGCGAGTTATTGAAGATCCCTGGGTAGTTCTCCACAAACTCACTACCTATTTAGTGTTAGATCACTCAGACTGCATAATAAACCTAATTAGTCCCTAACATCTCTCCAAAGAACTATCAAGAACGTCCAAATTAAAACAAATTATCATTAACTTAACCCAAAATATGGCGATAATTTATTACTTGTAAAGTTGCACCGGTGCGTTGCGTTCTGGTTAGCTATGTCTGGGTTATGCACTAGGTGTGAGCTTCCGCTCCCCTCAGTGCTACATCTAGATAATACAACTTTGCCAGTGGAAATTTTTGCCATAAGATCTACTCGCAGGTACCACCTTAGGATACATAATTGGAGAGTTCCACCCTATGGATATACTAGATAAGACTCCTGAAATAACTGAATCAACAAGGACGCCGAGAAGATTAAGGAATCCGACAAAATGCAACTATTCAGAGACCAGAACTCCAAGGTCTCCCAGGCGATATGCTAAGACGCTGTCAAAAGTAAATGAGAAATGAGTTAGATTAAAAAAAAACTCTCTGGCACCGGATGACTCAAAGAGTAATTGGCTGTCCAGTTAGCTGTCTGAGCCAGTCTTTTAAGTATAGTTTGGATAGCTTGAATACCTATTCCATATTATACAGAACGACCTGTGATTCTAATCCAGCAGACCCTTCCGCCCTATAATAGATATAAAGCATGGCAAATTTAACATACTAGGATTGACTAAGGTTTTCCTATATTTTTTACTGGTGGGATACTCACGATGGAAGATAAGCTACAAGTCTCCACTTATTTCGGTATCAGTATCAGGGATTTCTATCCCTTATATGAGTGTTGAATCAGCCTATCGATAAGTTTAAAGTCTTGAAATTTAGGACTTGAAAATAGATAGAGAAAGAGATATTAATTGGTTGATGGCGTATGATATAACTCACCCTTTTGACTGACTGACCTGCTTCCCCAAATGTGGTCGGTATTAAAGGTAACTCGCCCCAAATATCTGATAGGGACGATTGATTTCGCATTTTTATTTAGAGCTGCAGAGCACTCGTTCAAACATGTTTGTAGAAGTAATAAGTAACATGTAATTAGTACAAGCTAATGATACACCCATACGATCTTGACATCTTGCTGTGATAATTCCACTTTCTCTCGTTGACTTAACGGAAAAGCATTGTTTCGGACGACATGCTGTGAAGGTAGACTATTTTAGTGCTATTTAAAAAGCGTGGTAGTTAGCAATCAAGAGTGGGGAGAAAATGTTGATAACTTCTTGACAATAGGCATCAGTGTTACTTCTTGTTAATGAAAAGAAAAATTGACTCCAATTTGTAAAAAATTGCAGACATGAGAACTTATTGATACCGATGAGAATTGGGATTGAAACTGAGACAGACGTATAATATATTTCTCTGTGCTGGCTCGACCAGGAGATGAAGATGTGCAGAGCAGTCAAAGCTGGAACTCACATTTAACGTTCGATTGAACGAAATCAAGCCACTAGGATAATCATGAATGTTCTCGTCTGTCTGTCTCTTGGATGGATACATGTATGGATCCTTAGTAGTAATTTTCTAGTGGCGGAAATATTATACGCTGTTTCTAGTTCCATAGCTAATTTACTATATATAACACAACACCGATGACAAGGAGAAGAGATCCTATTTCTAGTTTTGCTCAAGCTTATATCTCCATACATTCACAATCCCTTGACGTTTGCTGCCATTGTTGCAAAATATTTGGATCGTCAGAGTATTCTCATATTCTGTCTCAAGACCGCTTAAATTCCGGACCAACCCTTCCTCAACCAAGAAGAAAAGGAAGGGATCGAACACCTTGAGGTTACGTGAACGAACTTTGGCTGTAGCTTTTTACCAAATTTCATACTGTGACCTCGATGTATACTCTATCAACTCTTCATCTGTCGGCCATCCCCCCCAAAGTGGAACGCTTTCAACGAGACCTCTCACATGACCTTCGAAACTTGTGCCTTCACAACAAATACGAACAACTATAAATATCCTGTGAAATTTATGTTGACTCCTAACATTTTCCTGCAGAGAAATTTTGCGCAGCTCATTCATATTACTTACCATCCACTCAACCGTGGAGACGATTTCAGGTAGGTCTTTGACTAGAGCTAGACAGCGTACATAAGCATGTAGGTGAACTCCACGAAGGTTATAATATAATTTAGGAAGGCCATTAAGTTCAGGGCTAGTTTTTTTGAGTTTATTGAATTCAGACTTGAGAAGCTGACAAGCATCCTCAATTTCTGATTCGTTATCTTCGTCTACCTTAAATGTAGCTCGTAAATATTTATTGAATCCATGACAGATTAAAATGAACCCAGAGGGATTAAGATGAAGCCCGCAACCCAAAAAGTCATTGAATGCTGATTTTAAGACTCTCCATGCTAAAATATCATTTCTTGGATTTCTGATAAGCTCTTGCGATATAATGGTATTATGGAATCCAAGTACTTTAAAAAATGAGTACCATGGTGGTAAATAGGAGGGCTTCTGGGAATTCAGCAGGTATGCAACTAGATATAGAGGATGATCCAGAGATATTCCAAAAGAAGATGGAGTTTCTAGTTGCACTATAGTCCATTCTGTTTTTTTCTCTGTTGAATCAGTAGCCGAGGAAACTTCAACATATCTTGGAACAAAGCGGCATATAAGGTAGATAAAATCTGTCAAAATATTTAGCGGGATACGGGGTACATTATTTGGTTGTGAAGACCTGCTAGATGCCACTAAAGTTTGCAGAGCCTCCACACTCAAGCCACTGGCCCGCAGATATCGAAAACCATCGTCTGGAGTCCTAGCATTTCGAACTAAAAAAGATAAACAAGAGCCCTGCGGGGTGACTCCACACCGCAACATGTCGGAATAAAGATCTTCAAGGCTAGGTGGTTGTAAATGTCTCCTATAATAGTCACTAAAATTATTATCTGGCACCGGTAAAACCTCGAGCCCGTCCCCAGGCACAACTGAAGATTGACGTTTTCCCTGCTCTAGCAATGTATTATATTTAAGCTTTTCAAACATTGCAAGAAAAGTATCTTGATTGGGAATTCCTCCCTGCTTCCTGAATTTTGAGAAAGCCATCCATGCTTCTTGTATGTCACGCGTTGCTACTATTCGTGCAGCCCAAAGATTAGGGTTAAGATCTTCTGCATCTTCTTCAGTTTCAGCTTCATCAATTTCTAAAGAATTCGCCTGTGGCCATGGTAGCATTCTTCTAGTTTGGATTGTTGGGGTGCAATCAAATTCTTGTCCACCAATTATACTCAATGCTTCATCAAACCAGTCTCCCTTGTACCCAGCTTCCTTCAATCGAGTTACAGCTGCTATAACACGTGTAGGTAATTCATCTGTTGAGGTCTCTTCGTCCATACCATGTTGAGAAACAACCCAGGGGGGCCAATTACGGGAGCGTCGTGACATAGTATGAGTTTCATTCGGTGATTTTTTGTGAGCAGCAAAAACTTGAATGATAGCCCTATAGCTATTTATGCCTAAAACTAGGGCGGGTTTGAATTTTGCAGCTAGCTTCAATAAAGTTTTTTGGGCATCCCAGTTATTTGTAATAAGAAGATAAGGTTCAGCTTTAGATGGATGAGATAGTTCTACTATGAAAGTGTTTATAATATCGCAGAGTGTCCGAGATAGATATGGAGTTAGGCTTTGAGGGCTACACTTAGCTTTAAGTACAAAGTCTTCAGCATACGAGGAGACTAGCTGAGCTATATTTGTCATTGAAGCAGGCCATATTCGACGGGCTTGAGCTAACAATGACACAGTCAATCGTATAAATACCTGAACATCGATACTTTTCCCTTCGTTTTGTGGCTGCGGATGAGAAGTATCAGAATTCGGTTGAAATTGAACTTGAGGTAAAATTTTATCTGGACCCAGAATTTGTTGAGGTACTGGACTGTCTCTTGAACTTACTAGCGTTTTTTTGAGACTCGATAGGGAGTTTTTCTGAAAACCTCTCTTTCCATGGATTAAGTCCCAGACGTGCAAAATCAAGATTTCCATGGATATGACCGAATTTATTTTATGATAGTATACTACCAAAAGCAGCACAAAAGATGGTATTTTTCGAGTAGCCTTAGCTATTCGGGTTGCCATCCTATCGCCGTCTTCTGCCGAAACAATGTATGCCCACTCCTCCACATCTGTCCAATCCAGGCCATTAGACGATAAAGTATCATTCGCAGCAGTGAAGAGCATACGATCAAGATCTGTCCTGGAAGCCTTTTTAACTTTAGATAATAATTTGGATACGAGATCAATTAAAACTCACTATTTCAATACTTCTGATATGCATGAAGTGGGCAAGGATGGTTGGCAATGATCTCCCGTTATCCTTAAATTTCATTACGTTCCAATATTTTATTCTCTGTGAATTTTTTCGCAAAGTTAAGTATTCTGCAAGGACTTCTTCAGCCCAAAATTTTTGATCCGGAGAAGCATCTCGCAGTCTCCTTAGCTTATCTGTAAAGACAAACTCCTCAGATTCTTCAATTTCTCCTTCTCCAGTGATGCATACAGCCTGTCTCATCACCGAATTTCTAGTATCTGCAGTATCTCCATTAAGTCTTCCTCCTGCACTTTTTCCCGGTAAATCCTCTCGGCCGTTGCATGAATAATTTCGAGGTGAAAATGTACGGAAATTTTGGTTCCATTGGATGAAGTTTGACTAGGTTAAGTTAATAGAGAGTGGCTTTGAAGCGCGTTTGCACCTACAAAGCAATCCGCATACGATATTTCAGACCTGAAAAATAGCCGTAAATAACTCTTTTCCAAGATCGAAAGAGCTAGACGTGATCGCATCCGTCAATTGTCACATGTGTAACAGTATATAGTTCGAATGCACCTCTCGGTCATGTTTTAGGCATTAAAACGCTAATTATCTTCCTTACAGAAATTTATAACCTCCAAAGTGGTGGGTCAGCAGTATACACGAACATGCTTTCTTTATAAATTTTATCCCTATAATAAAATACACGAAATCAATCTACATAGGCAACATTTAGCGAGAACGGCATTACAGTCTCCCTTGTGTTGGAAGTCAATACATACTGCCATCTAATCTATAGTTTGCATTCACTTTATTTATTCTTGCATTTTAAATAATCATCACAAGTGTACTGCAAGCACTTCTCTTCTGATTTGTGTTTAAAAAAGGTTACAGTGATGTGTGCTATGTAACAGAGGACAGGCACGAGGCAAAATAAGCTTACCTTGACATACACTGGTAAAGCAACAAAACAGAAGCTAGTCACAAATTTATCATGTCATTAATGAACGGAGTCCTGAGTCCTCCTCCAATATCAGACCCAGCAACAACTATAAATTTATCCTCAAAGCGAAAAAGAGAAGATTATGTTCCAGATTTGGAGAGTACGACACTACCCGAATTATCTCCTGAAGAGTCGCAAGCCCTGATAACAGATCTGATCGATGTTTTAAAAGCGTAAGATACATCTGCACACACTCCATCAAATGCTTGTTATTTTTATTTGAGTAAAGAGTGCTCTGTGACGCAAAACTAACGACAAACATTAGGAATGATACCACTCCCTCAATCCTAACGCGATCTATACCTAGGTCCCCTTTATTAGATGAACCTCATTCCAAGCGACTAAAGCCTGAAGAGAATCCCGAATCTCGAACATCTATCCTAGGCCGATCGTCTTCGAATGTATACAAATCTGTAGACGATGTCCTTCAAGATATTGATACGGCCGTACATGATATGGTAGATTGTTTAGAGCCACCTAATGGAATCGCGAAGAATCAATATAATATGAAGAATCAATATAATATGATGACTCGTCCTCTGTCAGAACTGTCCCTCAAATTAATAGCCTTTAGCAGGCGAGCTCATGAGTTGGTCAAGAGAGAAAAAGCGTCTCGCAAGAGGAGCCTCACGTTAAATAACATAGGACATTCTCAGATATCCCTGAATTCCGGACAAGAATTGCTCTCTGTTGGCAGCTCTTACCCCCCTGATAGTAAACTTGTCCTCACGGTCTTAGGCAATGCGCCAGCGCCAAAGCAGCTCTTTTCTAGCCTACAGTTGCCTACTAAGATTACTGGAAATAAAGTCGAAGTTATTGCACCTATTCGAGAAACAGGATTACCCAATGGTATCACGCCTAGCAGAGTTATTCCTACTTATTCTTCAAGTCTATCAGACAACAAAAAATACACTCAAACATTGGGAGAAGTTTTCCCGACTCATGCAAGTGTGACTACCCTCGCTCCACCGAATCCATCAAAAAAGGCGACTACAAAATCGTTATCAGTCGGTTGGTATCACCCATCATCTTCAGACTTTATACCTAAAAATTCAAGCTATTTTAATCAGGGAGTCACATCTGGTCTTTGGATCCAATACAGTAATTCTTCTAAGCTTGCTAGAGATAAAGTTCGGAAGTCCGGCGATGCAAGTTTTTGTCTTGGAAGTGACTTAAACAGTGGAAATTCATCCAATTCGAAACCCAGAAATCCAGAAGTAGGACTTTCCCAACTCGACACATTGTTTAGGAGTGCGTATTCAAGTTTTGCGCCTACAAGAGATGATGCTGCAGCCATTGTTCCCACCGGAGTACTGGACCGCTTATGGTGGCAAGAGAAAGGTAAGTTATTGTTTAATCGATACATTGAGAATGGGGATATTGTTGATGAATCGATATCGGAGGAAACAAAATCTAATGAGAAAGGAGATTCTGATATGAAACTATTTGAAAAGGGCATAGAAGAATTGGAGAAGGATGCTATCGATCCAAGCCTTACATTTATTGAATGTGAAACAGAGAAACCAGTCAAAGAGAAAGATGTTGAGGATATCTTAGACGAAATATCCGAGTTATTGGAAACACTAAAATCTTATCAAAGAATTCGGCATTTATCACTAAACACTCAAAGTCGTGCCGCTGGCCTGCTGTCATCTTCAGATACAAGGAACCTTGGGACTATCGTAAAACCAAGTGAATCAGAACAAGCAACTTATGAGATCTTAAAATCACAATTGACCCTAATGATTTCTACCTTACCCCCATATGCTGTCGCAAAACTAAGGCCTGATCGACTGGCCGAGTTGGGTATCAGCACCAAGATTGAAACTCGCTTGAACGAGTACAAGGGTTTAATGGAAGAAGACGAATCTGCGACGCGCGCCAAAATGGCAGCTTCATTAAGTACATCGAACTCCTCACGTACCAATAACCAGGCAACACATCGTAGTAGTGGCAGTAGTAGTACCTCTAATTCTCACTACGGAAGTCAATTTTCGATATCGCAACCTCGTGGTACGATGGCACAATTCTACAGTCCAACCCAAACTCCTATCCGGTCATCTTCAACGAATATTCAAAGGCCGTCTTCCGTCGCTCCTGTTCCATATCAAGCCCAAAGAACTTCATCAGCTGGTCCCTACCGCCCAAACACCCATGGGATGCCATCTTATTCGCACCAATCCCCAAGACCTTCTCAGCAGCAGTTTGTTTCAGTTGGACAACAGGCTCAATACTCACAAACTTCTGGACAGGGTTACTTACGTGCACCAAGTCAGAACTATCATCAACATACAACTCATTCAGTGCTACAAACATCTACAAATAGTAGGTCTTCCAACCAGTTACCGAAATATCCCCCATAGTCTCTACCACAGTCGTCAAATGGTCTACAGAGTCTACTATGTAAAGAATAATGACAAGTTCGCCTAGAGAAACTCCCTTCCAACATGGTAACAGCGACGGCGAAACCTGAGCTCGTTCACAATCTACTGCCGAAGGCAGTTATTTCAAAGACACACATAATTTGCTCAAAAGGCGTCCCATGTTTTTATCATGATTCAACCATATCGACGTCTTTTATCAAATTTTTGTAGCGTATTAACGTGCTCTCAACGTCTTCAGTCAAGTAAAAAGGGTGTAACCACATGATAAATCACATTGCTGTCATAAATTGTTGTCGAGTGATGTCAATTTCGCTAAGCGAAACAAATTCCACCGCTGAAAAATTTTCCATACTTCTCATCCTCAAGAGAATTTTCTGATGTACATATTGCAACCCTTGGGATTTTTAAGTCTTACGAATGAGAGGGCATAGGGTGGGTTTCCTTGAGGACTTTATATAATATGGGCTTGATTTAATTCTTGGAATATTTTATTTTATCGCTAAATAATATGTGCCAATCCATGGGTCGTTCAATTCTAAGGCCAAATCTTATCAAACGCCCAAAGTACAAGTATTGTCATCAATATCGTCTTTGTGGAATCCAACCTTAGCGAATAATATAACTTTCTTGCGACGGGCTTTAGATGATGTACACACGGTATTAAGTAGGAGATTCGCAGTATCTGACATAAATGCTTAGTAGTGACAATGTTAATATCACGTACCCGTAGGATCGTTTGTGACGACTACATGTAGTATGTGATATAAACATTTCAAAACTTTCATGTGAGGAGGTACAGGGGGATGAACAGTCATATCTTCAATCAAACATCGTCTTTCAGAATAAAGTGTTAATTAACACTTGACGTTGCAAATACTGCAACGGTTTAAAATCGAAAAGAGAGTCCGGCATACACAAGCATTAGTCGTTAGCTACTCCATTTCGGTTTTGGATATAGGAAGACACCCAACTTTGATAGTTAGATACTCAGCTTCTCTGTTAGAGCGCATCGTTTTGATTCCGAGGTCAGATCAAAGCTTCTTGTTTATCTCCTTGTAAGACTGAGACGTGAGTGGCACTTCTTTGATGCTGCTCAAAAGGTAGACCTTGCGTTTACGAGAAGGATCGTCAGTGAACAAGATGAAGTATCTACTCACTAAAATTCAAATCACTCGAATTCATCCTCAGGTATTAGAATGAATCAACTCCAGTTAGTTCAACAAGCTGATACTAAATTTTCCGTTAATTTCTTCATTTGTTTGCCAAATTTACAAACTTCGTATGCCTCTCAAGGTTCTGTGCTGGTTCTAAAGTTGGCAATATCTTTTACTTTAATGTTTCCTTCCCACTATAAGACGAGAAATATCAAGTTTCCTGACTAGGTTTGGCTCTATGTGAGCAAATCGGTCGTGTATTAATTTTGTCGTTAATTTATTATGTCCATAAATTATCGTGAAAAAACAATCAAAAAAGCCCAATAGAGGCTAATGTGGTCTCTATGGTATCTAGAGTGGTTCCCAAAATTGGACGAATAATTTACAAATTCCGAAACTTTTAATCTTTCAACTCTAACTTGACAACAAGACAATAAAAATCTAAAACTTAAGATAAAAGGTGATTATTTGCCATTTCTTTACAAGTTCCAAGTTTTTCTAGATAAAAAATGAGAAGATTCCATATATTGTGTGGGTCTTGGCATTAGCTAGTAAGATTAAATTAATTGCGATGAACATCATGCCTCGATTATCATTCGCAAGAATCACTACGGTTGTGACAAGCAGCTTTTTCTTCATCCCTATCGGATTATCCAGATATGCCAACACTGTAATTGTAGCTTCCCACAATAAGCTAAGGTCTGCCGGGGTCGATCCAGTGATTTTCCAGCTCGGGTAGGGTAGTTGTTCAGGCTACCCAAATTTTACATGGAAGACCGGCCCAAATGATGTACCACTGCACCATCCGACCTGGCATCAGCACATTTCCTGAATTATGTCTATTGAAAATCGTACACCGGAAAACCGATGGTATGGTTTGAAACTTTGGACGTTCTTTGAAATATCTCTTTATCAGAATCTATAAATTCCTGCTACTGAATAACTCTAACTACATTTCCCCTCATATGCATGTAGAAGTTGGAATACAAATGGCCATGAGTTTTGACTGAAATAACATAACTGCTATCTCAAATGTGTAGAGTGGAAAAAAAGTGGAAGTAATTTTCGAAAAATGACTCAGCAAATTTAGAATATGATGGTCATGGAATCGAGAAGAATATTTTTGTCCGAACTTAACATAAGAGGCTCGACCGTTGAACAAATTAAAGCAAATTTATATAATCAAAATCACCGATTTCTATCAGATTTGCTGTAGCACGGTTCAGATTTACAGATTAAGCTGATGTTAGTACAATTTAACTGTCTAATACCAGAATGAGGAAGTTATTATCAGGTCAAGATACTTCAATTACTACATTACTCAATTGTGGCAAATCAACGAGAGAAATTGCCAAATCGTTAGGATATAGTAAAGCTAAAATTGGAAAATATTGAAAGACTATATCTATGTTGGATGACCCACCAAAACGAAAGCCAGGCTGACTAGCCAAAACCACAATAGAAATGACAAGACTGGTCAATAATGAGAGAGCAGACATTTGTCATCAAACTATTCGGTGTGCACTCAAGGAGAAGGAGGTTTGAGAACGGTTAAAAAGAATAAAAAACCAAATCCATCAAAAGCATACAAATAACCCAATGTTGCATACTTGGAGCTTAGACGCCTACTTTCTATGGCGGCCAATGTGCTTGCGCGTCTTATGGATACACGAAAGACCTAGAAACAGCTATTTTTCAACTCGATGCTTTGAAATCCGATCACAACAACCTCCAATTCGGATACAACGACACAATTTCGCGACACGAAGATAATTGGGAAAAAAATTAGTACTCGCTTGAATACGTTTCGTTTTGACAAGAACGAACGTACATTCCCAACCCTCCTCCCCTAGGCCTTAAAAATAAGTTAAAAATGAGATGAGTTTAGATCATAGCTATTGATGTCGTCTTCTTAGGAAGTGATTGTTCAGGTATGGTGATCGGCCATCCTTGAACCCCAGATAAAATCACCACAAAAACCTTTTCAGAAAAAAATAATTCGGTAGAGTAGGAGGAACTAGGCAAGCAATTAGAGACGTTGTATGAGTTTGAATATCCTGTCGATCAGTATCTAGCAGATATCTCTCTGGATTAAAATATACTCATTATTTATCAAATGCGTAATATCATGGAGATTAAGTTGTTGGAGAGGATGGGTAATTATCTTGTTGTGATCATCTCAAGAGGTCAATAAAAATCGAGATCCATATTGAACGGATTAATGTTATTCCCCTAAGCCGCATAGATTTCACCATTGAACCGTAATAATCACGGCAGAATCTTACAGCACGTGATTTATTTTTGCTTTTTATTAATTATGCTTGTTATGCAACAAACTTGATTTTGAGATTTAGCGCGTAATTGGTTTGCATA
>JAATOF010005217.1:0-12548 GCA_013170925.1 Podosphaera leucotricha
ACCTTCAGGCGATGCATAGTTTTTACAAAAGTTATGTAAATCCAGAAATCTGAGGCTCGAGTATAAGAGTCTGAAGATCGCAGGGGATACATGTAGTTGAAAGTACCCTGTATTATTTCCACTTTTAACCCCTGAGGCGAAAAAAACCCTGGTCTGACCCACTTCACATTCATTATGGTTCCTATATTGTAGTGCATCTTGTGTTTCTTCCACCCCATTCATCTCACGTACTCCAGCCTCTAGATCTTAGTGTTTTTTGGCCTCTGAAGCATTGCTACCGACGAATAATCTTGGATTTCGCTTACCTGGACGATGCAGCTCCTGTCAAGAAGCGACGCTTTTTTCTCGTATATAATAAAGCTAGAACAAAAGCCTTCACTTCAAGGGTATTACGTAGCGGCTAGAATGCAGCTAGCCTTGTTTCCTGGAATCCTGGAAAGGGTCTCAACCCATCGAAAGTGCTCCAATCTGTAGAGTCGACACCAGAGAGGCCATGCACACCACTTGAGTCTACTCTTAGATCTGGGGCAGCTCAGGTGTCTATAGCTACCCTAAAGAGTGCTCGGGAGTTATATGAGACTACGCCTGCCCGTTATCTGTAATTAATTGCTTTAATCCGAAAATAGCATGAATTTGGCGAAGCAGCTGGAGGAATGAAGCCATGTCTGGAAATCGCGTCAAACTAGCCATGCCGCAGGAAGTAGCACAATCAATTGCAGTACATAGATATGCGGCTTGGCCGCTATGACGCACAGGTCCTGTGTGATCCATTCCCCACCTCGAAAAGAGTACTTGGGCTTGAATCGGGCCAAGTCTATCTTGCGAATGTATATCCACTAGTTTCGTCATGAGTTGGTACCTTGGACACGTACGGAAAACTTCTCGAACTGCAAGGATAAGATCAGGATGCCAAAAGTGTCGCCTTGTTTCCCGCAACAGAGGTCCTATAGAGCAGTGAGCATTTTTAGTGTGTTGACTCGGAAGATCAGCGAGCAAGCCCTTACAATGTCGCAATAGTAAAAAAATGCCATTTATTACACGATAAGTTGACCTATCAAATGTAGCAAAATTCTTTCCGACCCATGATCTAGGCAAATTGTTAGGCAACAGATTATTATGCTGCAAATATTCTGCAATAGCCTGTAAATTCATCCAACTTAGACGTTCAGGATCTGGAGGTTCTGTAGATGGTGAGGTAGTTTGAGTATTTTCATGAAATGGATCGTATTCAGCGATTGGAAAAGATGGAACATTTGAAGGCGGTCTGGATAACAAATCTGCCAATTGATTGGATTTGCCTCTTTTCCAAATGATAGTAGGGTCAAAGTGCTAGATTACATCTACAAATTTTTGCATCTTTCGAGGTAAATTTGGCCTCTTACGAATACTTACTAAGAGCTCCCATGATCCGTACGGATTATAATATCGCATCATTCTATCCAGTCTTGCCATGTTTGCAGAGCCTGAATAATGCCAAGAGCTTCTCGTTCCTGGGCAGAGTATCGGATTTGCGTAGACGTTAACTTACGACTCGTGTAAGCAACTGGACGTAAATATGCATCGTCTATTGTTGGCTGAAAAATGGTTGCTTGAACTTGTGGAGATAAAGGTGCGTCAAGTTGAATGAGAGCCCCGCCAGTATAACGGTCTGAAGAGTCGACATCCATGATGACTGGAAGATGAGAGTCTACAGCTCTTAATACTGGAGTACTTAGAAGCGCATTTCTAGTTGCTTTCCACGCAGAAATTTGCTCTTCGTTGAGCTCAACGGTTATATTTTTACCTTGCAATGACGTGAGCTCATATAACGGTCCAGCCAGACGACTGAAAAAGTTCACGTAATCCCTAAAGTAATTATAGGAATTTAAAAACGCAAGAAACTCCGTAACAGTTTGTGGTATGGGTCTTTCACGATTGCTTGAATTTTTTTGTATCTACTCGAATGCCGTACCTGTCGATTATGTGTCCCAAAAATCGCGTTTGAGTCACGAACCAAGCACATATTCTAGCATTTAATTTATAGACTTTTAGCTTGAACCGACTAAGTACTTTATCTGCATTTTTATGAGCTTCTTTGGCTGTATTTCTCCAGGTTATCACATCGTCTATCATATTTGATGTTGTCACGAATAGGTTCGAGACACTGATCCATTGATGTTTGAAACGTGGCAGGCGCATTTGTTAGACCAAAAGGCATAACTTCGAAGAGATACTGTTCCTGAGGAGTAACAAACGAACAGATCTTTTGTGCACTTTCTGTTAGTTCAATTTAGTAAAAACCGGATTTAAGATCAAATTTTACATAATATTTATGACCAGATGCCTTTTTGAATTTCATCTTGAACTACCGGAAGCGGATAAGCTGATTTTTCAGAATTCGCGTCAATTGAGCGGAAATCAATTACCATTCGACCTTTAGGTTTACCGTCCTTAGGTATTAACAACGCTCGACTAGAAAATAGGCTTTGACCTTTAAAGATTATTCCTTACTTCAACCCTGATTCGATAAACTGTTTCATAACTTTAGCATCTTTAGGTGAATACCTAGCCGGGGCACTTTTGTGTTGAGCGTTAGTGTCGCGAAGAACTATATCATGTTGAACCCCTGCAGCTCGGGTAGCGCTGCCAGCAGATGAGGATATGTCGAATAGGCTATTAAATTTTACTCCAAAAGAATCTTTTGATAGCTGAATTAATTTCTGATCAAATATCGGTGTTGGAGGTGCTTCTTCTATTCGTGGAATCTCTTTGGAATTTTGTTGAGGGCGTACAGATTTGTTCGCAATTTCTGTAACCGACCACGTAGTAATATTATTGTTTAACATTTCCTTTTTCGAAACCGGAATGAGAGTCGGAGTGCCCAAAATTTTCAACAGTTGAGCCCTATCAGTATCAGGGATGAAAAATGCTCCCAGTTGGTGTAGAACAGAACGTCCAATGGTAAGTGGTGCTGGAAACGTGCCATCTAGTACGATACCACAGGTTAAAGATAATTCAAACCCATCCGTTATCGCTCGCTGCAAAGGTTTTATCATCCCATCGGCTACCATATCAATGGTTATAACATAGTCAATCACGAGCCTTTTCTTCTCCGCCAAATCTCTGACGAAGTGATAACATATATCTAAATGCTTTGACCGTTCGTATAAATGCGGATTTTTTACTAAAGCTAGAGCGCCTTAGTTGTCTCCATATATCTGCGCTGTATTCCGGTTCTCATTTATAATCTGATCCATTTGTAGGTCACGGAGAATTTGTACAAACCACTGGCCTTGTTTGGTGTACATGGCTTGAGAGATATATTCAACTTCTGCACTTGAAGTAGCGACTGAAGTCTGTTTCTTCGATGCCCAAGATATTGGACCTCCGTAGTATAGGAAGACTCCCCCCGAAATACTTTTCCGATCACTTTTATTGGCTGCCCAATCTGCATCAGTGTAGACGGCAAATGTTTCCGGGTGAGCTCCCCCTGATCCGAATTGGAGACGCTGCTTAGAAGTAGATCGCAGGTATCGCATAAGGCGGTAGAGTGCGAATACGATATCGAGTCTTGTGAATATCATTGCGTACATTAGCTTTCCGATTCCCTTTTGGTATTCAGTTATATTCGTTAGATTCGCTAGCGGGGCGAAGATTTTCATAGTCTGCGGCTAGAATCTTTTTGCTGGTGTGTTTCGCATGAGTTATTCCAAATTGATCTAGGGCTGATGATAAATATTGCTCTTGATCAAGGTAGATGCTACAATCTTTTCGATTTCTTGTTATTCTAACACCGAGAATCTTTTCAATCTCCCCCAGGATTTTGGCGTTGAATCTTTTAGAGAGCTTTTCGAAAAACCAGGTGAGTTCACAAATTTGTTTAGCAGCGATGGCAGGTGTTGGAAAAATACCAGAGCTTTGGAAGTACATAGCCTTTGAAGCCTGCAAAAAGTCTTCCGCCGCCAACTTTTATCCACCGACGAAAAATAGGAATTAGGTCACTAACGAAAAGACGCCGTTGGTCAGTAATATCGTTAGTGCTTCCAGTATCTGATAGAACGGCGTCAGATTGATATACAGATTTGTGTACTTCGTCAGTTGTAAGGGCAGACACCTTATCATCATCAGTTAGAAAATCTGATTGACCTCCCTCGGTCCGTTCACTTCCAATCTCTGCTTCTGTTTCGGACCAGAAAGCTTAGGACTTATCAGAAAACTTGACTGACTTCAAGCCCTGACTTCGAGGGTTAGACCGTATCGAAGGCTAAATGCTATGTACAAGTAGCAAACCGCGACAAGTATTCCGTTACTCGTAGATCACAAACAGCTACATAATCTCACCCACTTTGGGATCTAGTCGCAGCCTGATTGCTGAGTCCTTCAAGTGCTCGAAGGAAGCACTAAAATGCCGAGATAATACCGAGCCGTTTCTTCACTTCTCCTCGCTACACACACAGGCCGGCCGTTTGATTATTGTACGTAATTATCTGGGATACTGGGAGGACGAGGTTGAGGCCGGTCCATCATGCCGACTGGCCAATCATAATTGCTTGACACCTGCATCAAGAGAATCTCTGTCGTCATTAGCCCGCATAGATGCTAAATATTGTTAAAAAGTGATATTTGTTGCCCAATTATAATCGGTTGAATGCTGATGACTGAGTTCAATTGGGTTATGTCTTGCAAAGTATATCCAAATAGTTCTTCTTCGAGACTTGTTTCGATACTTTATCTAAAAATAATCCCTGCCAGAGTTGATTAGTGGGACCTTGTTACAAGACCATCCCTGTCATCCCTCCGTAAATGACAATAATTTTGAAGAACTACAAAGTGGAATTTTAGTCATTGTCATCTACTGACGAGTGGCTCTGATGAAAGAGAATATCCCACTTTGGAGGATAGGAAAGCTAATTCCAGTTTTTAACTACAGCTTCTCACCATAAACTCGCAATGGAATGTATTTAATGTTCATTAGAATACCCCCCTGCGACCATTGAGAACTTGTACTTACGTCTGTGCCAGATCCAACAATTGCCGCCCAACTCCAAGCAACCTATCTCACTTCGCATCCGTTCCATTCAAAGCCCTTTGAAGAACTTTCTCCGAATGAAAAATCTGCCTACGCTCTCTCTCAGTTTCTGAAATTAGAGACTTGGCGTTCGTGGAAACCTACTCAGCAAAAGGCCTTTTGGAAAAGTGTTGAAGAGTTCAAGGTTCCTCTTCCCCTTCCTAAGCCTCCAAATCTTGGCAAAGATCGCAGGGGTAAAGAAATTGGCAACTTTTCGATCAAGGAGTTTTCTGACTTCGAGCGGAGAGAATGGGAGATGGGGGTTTTGAGGGAGAAGAGTAGACGCTTCAAAGAAAAATCAGTTAAGGACGAGAGTGAGATTATTGACGAGACGAATCGAAGAAAGCTTCTGGGCGCCCTCGAAGGAAAGAAAATGGGGAGATATGAAGGTGATCCGACATGGGATGATGTAGTACCGATCCCTCAAGAAGACGGCGACGGAGCTCTAGCTGTTATCGCATACACAGAAGAATACGTCGAAGGTTTGCATCTCAATGATAAGGTAACTCAAACTAAAGTATTCTACAGTAATTAGTTATCTTCGTGCAATCATGGCTATCAAAGAGTACTCGCCGCGCGCCCTGGCACTCACTGCTCATGTTATAGCCCTCAATCCAGCTCATTATACTGTCTGGCTTTATCGTGCCTCGATAATTTTTGCTATAGAATCTCCAATATCTGCCGAATTAGAATGGCTTAATGAAGTTGCACTTCAAAACCAAAAGAACTATCAAATCTGGCATCACCGACAGCTACTCATTGATCATCACTATCCTTCCATTGCCACAGATCCTGAATCAATAAAACAATTAGCTGGGTCGGAATCTAGTTTTATACAGATAATGTTTGATGAGGATAGCAAGAACTATCATGTTTGGAGCTATCGCCAATACCTTGTCCGGAAACTAAATCTTTTTAATGCCATGGAAATGGCATCAATAGAAGCATTAATTAAGTCTGATATCAGAAACAATTCCGCTTGGTCCCATCGGTTTTTTCTCGCTTTTTCAAACCCAGAATATATTAAAGCCCCTGTATCAGCTCTAAATCATGATCCTCAAGTACCAAAAGATATTATAGAAAGAGAAAAGGCTTTTGCAAAAACAGCTATCTCCAAGGCTCCGCAAAATCAATGCCCTTGGAGTTATTTAAGAGGTGTTCTACGAAAGGAAGGACGTTCAATAACAAGCGAAGAAAAATGGGCAGCTCAGTATTTCATTCTGGGCGTAAAAGGTAGTGCTGAGGCTAAACTAGTGAAAAGTTCTCATGCTTTAGATTTCTTGGCCGATGTGTGGGCAGAGAAAGGCGAATATGAGAAAGCTGACGAGGCGCTTAGGCTACTGGGCGAAAGGTATGACGGCATCAGGATAAATTATTGGGAGTGGAAGAGAGCAAATTTGAATAAAGGTAAGTAATCAACCATTTGTTTGTAAAAAGAGCATGTCGAAGCTACCGGTGGTGTTATGGTAGAAGTAATAATGCGTTTGCGCAAGCGCCTAAATGAATTATATTAATACGCTTATAATCATAAAGTCCACATGTCAACTAATTAATACTCTTACTCGGTTTTACTTGTGCGTCCTGAAATATGTCTTATTGTTAGTAACAGGGGGTTCAGTAGAACTACTCTTTACTTGAAGCTTCATATATGTATATCTATCCTTTTACTTTTCTACATTGCAATATTGTCAAAGATCATGACAACTAGTTGATTAGCTATACACTCTTTTGTATATATTAGGGCACACACGTTACATATTCGAATAATTAATTTTCACTTACTTACATTTCCCCATCTTTACTTTTACTTCTCTATACTTTGTAGCATTCCAAAAATAAAAATGAGTTCAACAGTCACGTGTATCAACATTCGGCTACTACGGACATCAGAGCTCCGATCCTTATGGCTTATAGATCCCAACACTGGCAACTCTTTTCTTTCAAGTTAGACTACCTTATCTTCAGACGTCTCCTGCATTGCCCTATTAATCCATCCTTCGATACGTATGGTGAGTTTGTTTGTACTAACCAAGGTCTCAAGAGATCTGTTTGGATTGGATTTAGTCATGGCGTCTGCGGGATTGTCATTACCGTTGATCCAGCGAATTTCGGAGATCTCGCGACGCTCGTATGATTGCATTAGGTGCACTATATCCACCATGAGACGCTTTTCACTTGTAGAGCCCAATTTTACAAGGCACTCATACAAGGAATGCGAATCTGTACAGACTACGAGATTGACATATCAAACGTGGCTTCTGGTTAACAGATGGATGCGATGTATGCTGCCCGCGCTCTTTGTTCGATGTAACGCTGTGGTACATGCAGAGAATTTGGATCGACGAGTTGAAGTCTTTTTCCTTGCTCTTTTTGGCGTATGATAATATTGTCTCCCTCTTGTGATAAGGTACACCCGTCAAAAATTAGTGAATTGTAGAAGTTAGCATATATTTTGGTTTTGCCTTTAATTTTACGTTTGCTAACTCGGTTTCCTCAAGAGTCGACAACTCTTCATCAGCGAGAATGAAGGTGTCATCCGTCTGCATGCCCACAATGGCAAATTTTTCATTCGAGTTAGTGATCAAAAGACACGGATCATAAGAAGTTCTTAATTGGAGTTTCTCTTGATGATGCCTGAAGTATGTAGAGAACCAGTGTAGGCCTGCTTCCGCAATTCCATACAATGGTTTGAGTAGTTTCATGATGGTACCTTTGGGGTACTTCATTTCCTTGGGTAGATAGGAGTAGATTGTTCTGTTTAGCAATGATTGAGATTGGATGTACGCTTGGGTAATGTCGCGAGTCCATAGATTTATATTTTTCTTTATAATTGATGGAAATAGTGATAGAATGACGCGTTGACTTGATCGTTGAATTGTCGGTGATTGAGTGAGTATCATTCTCTTATCGTTGTCACTGTAACCTTGGACCACAAGGCGAGACTTTTCATATGGGGAACTACTGGCTTTGCCTTTTATTTCCCGTACCATTCTGGCGTTGAATATTCTATAGTCTCCGTGTTTATTGATATCATAATCTTCGAATTTGAAAACACCAGTGGCAAGTAAACCTTCAATTTCTTTGTCATCTGCTTGCTGAAATGGTTCTCCTGGCGTGGTTATTTTCCCTTCCTTACGTAGATTAAGGGCGAGTTCCATGACTAACTTTTCTTTTGCGCTAAGGTAAATTGATAAAACATCGGTACTGTCATCGAATAAGCAAAGATAAGAGTCCAAATCATCCGACACGGTGAAATTTGCCTCTTTTCTCGGACGGCCACGTCTTCCCTTCAAAATCTGTTGTGGTTTAATAGAAGTTACATTTTCATTGTTAGGAGGCGGGATAGCATCTGGAGTATTGTCATATTTCATTGTCATTGTCAACAACTTCCGGAACTATGCTTGCTTTTCCCGCAAGGTATGGTCTAACTACCGTACTGCGGAAGTATCTAGGTCCGCGGGTGTCATGAAATGAGGTGGCCATCACAAGGCAGGCAAGAACTCGTGGTTAAAAGGTTTAGTAAAGCTAAGGAATCAACGTCTAATTACAAGAAAGTATTTATATGTGCGAGTTAAGCGAGCACTACGCTATTAACAAAGCAGTATTGTACCTGTCACATAACAGCGGGGCATATCAGTTGTACACGTTTGTCTTTCTGTCGATAGTAGTCTAAATGGTCCTGTCCAGCCTTCTTTTTCACGCCAGACTCGCACGAGGGATTGTAAAGGGAGGTTAAGAATTGGTCCCACATCTGGTCCATTTCTTATTTTGAGAGCATTTTTTATCATTCGTTGAGCATAAAGGCGTTTTACTTCCTTAGTGGCATTATGAATGGCTTCGGCACGTCGAATAATTGATGGTGAAGGTAAAGGTTCTTCTGTTAGGCGCGGGAATGCTCCAAACACGAGGAGGGTTGGAACAATACCATTAGGGCCGGCTGTGTCATTTATGGCTTTGACGGCCATTTCTAAGATTGCTTCTCGGCTGGTATTCGGTAGGTCTCCCTTAATGGCTTCGTAAGCACGTAGTAGAGTTACATGGTACCGTTCAATTTTTCCGACACTTTGATGTGCTTCAATCGGGACCTTGGTTTTTGATCCGATAATTTTTGCCTCTTGCTTGAACTCGGCTGAAGCGCTGAGTTCCTGCATCGTGGACTATGCAGTCAGATGGTCCTTGATATACATTGATCCAACATAGTTGGATCGCTTCTCATACTGTTTTAGCCGAAAGGTCTTTGATGAATCGTGCGGCCTGAAAAGCAGTAGCAGAATCATCTACATGCAAAACATTTCTTCCATCTAGGTACATTATGTCGACAATTATTTCAGCATTGAAATCGAACTTTTCTTTTAAACTGAATTTGAATCTTCCGGGGGCCTTCTCATTCATTTGACATTGGTGACAATGTTTGGCTATTTCTCTGAGAATGTTAACATCAAATGCATGATTTGCTCGAGTTAAAATCTTTCGAAGCCTTCCAACACTGGGGTGCCCAAAGCGGCGATGAATTTGACGGAGCTCGGTCTCAGGTAAATTACTCCAAACTATATTTTTCTCTTGAGCTTTATCTTGAACATCCAGTAATAGCCATGGGTGACCCCACTTTCGAGTTACCGCGCATCTAGTTTTTCCTTGTTTCAGGATATTTTTAATATCGTCAAATTTTATTCCTAATCTATCCATATCATTGATGCACAATAGGAATGGGGTATTTGCGGGTACAACATGAAATAGAATTTCCCCGAAAATATTTGGAACCAAAACTGTACCTATAGATGTGGCATTACCTTTGCCAAAACGGATGTTGTGCTCACCAGCAGTTGATCTGTCGAGATGAAGTGACGGCATTAACTTCTGGAGTGCTTGAAATTGTGGATGCCGAGCGGTTGAGACTCCTGCAGCGCCACTATCTGGCATTATTCCTTGGAAGTTGTCTGATGAGTATCTATCGTTGAAGGTAAACACATCATTTGTTTCGCGGGGGTTGCAATAAACTGTTGGATCAAAGGGGTTTTGTTGCGAAATAGCGTGGAGGACAGACTGGTCATGGGGAATAGCAATGGTAGCTGTGCCATTGAGAATACCGAGTTCTGTAAAGAAGTTTTTAAATTCCTCTTGATTTTCCATTTCAATTTTTGCCATTAGTTGTTCCATTTCATCGATAGGATCGGTTTCTGGCCAGCATTCAATGCCTTCACAGTATACAAGAAAATTTTGATAGGCTTCAGGGGTAGCATTTCTACCCGTTGATATCGCTGTGTGTTGCCATTTTGTAGCTGTCTGCTTGCACTCCTCAGGTGGGTACCTTGTGGACCAACATCCTTCTTTTTGACAAATAAAGCACTTCTTTTGTCTTTGATTTTGATTATTCTTATAGCTCCCTGGACAATGCCTCCGAGAATTATCTTGAAAGGAACCTCTTGTATTTTGTCGAAAATTGTTGTTATCTTAACCACGGCCACGGTAGGTCCGATCAGTCTAATTCAGTTCGTTATCCTTGAAATTATTTCCATCATTATTATGATAACCATTAGCATTAACATTAATATTATATTCATTACTGTTAAGAAATTGGAGAGTTTCACGACATTTTATCTCGTTACTCATAGCAGAGCGTAAGTCTGCACACACGCCTTCATTTGTAGGAGCTGGCTTCATAAGTGCCATCTTACACTCCGGGATGCCTCGACAAACATTAAGAACCTAGTCGCGTAGGCTATGCTCCTCTTGATAAACTAGACTTAGGCCTTGTTGGATCCTTGATAACGTATTGAACAAGATCTCAAGGCAGTCATTTCGATATTTGTCCGGATTTTTATTTATTATATGCAAGAGGGTAGTCTCCCTCCACAAAGATAAGTACTCTTGACGATTATGTTCCGTTTCAAAATGGTCTTTAGTAGCCTGGATAAGACTGACAATATCATATTTCCTATCAGAAATGTAGGCATAATAATAGTCAGCAGCCTTGCCTTTGAGCATAATAGAGTATGCACTTGTTAGATGCTCCCCTGGCAGGCCTACTTTGCGACATTGATCAAAGAAGATGCGAAGCTTTGTGTCAAGTATGTCAAATAGATTTCCTCCAAATTTTTTTGAATCATAAAAATAGATTTTTGTTAATTCTGATAGTTGTCTAGCAGTTGATGGGTTTTATGGAACGCCGTACTGTGATAAGTAATTTAAGTTTGGGATTCTTTCAGAATCAGCGTTGATTTTCTTTCTGAGAACTCGGCTCATTACATCATTGTATGCATCATTACTAATTTGGTTTGATTCATTTTTATGCAAAGTTTGCTCCACAGGTATGTTGGGTTCGTTATTTTTAGAGGAATTATAGATTGTAATGTCAGCATCTTTATTATTGCCACTCTCATTTTGATCTTGACCTTGTTGAAGGGATTCGGTTTTAACAGTTGTAGAGTCTTTCTTCTCCGTCGGGAATATTGACGTTGTAGTATAAACAGCCGAGATTCTCCATCTTTTCTTGCTTTCATAAGCTCTTCATTTGTCCATCATGCTGTTCTTATTCCATAATAGTGTCATGGAGGGCATAGTCCATTCTTTTCAAATTTACAAAGACTCCATGCGATCTCAAATAATCTCTTAACTCTCCCCTATTTCAGATGACGCTGTGTGAAAAAGTAATGTTGGCCATCCATCGAATTGTTCTCTAAAATATTCCCATAATCGTCCATCTGTTTTTGATGTGATCTTATAAAATTGTACTATTTCTAAGATGTATGCGTTAACAATTTGTTTAGTATGTGTCGACTTGTTTTTCAAATCAAGCTCAGCGGCCCTATGGACAATATTACTTTCTTCACACTCTTCTGTTATAAAATACCTCCAGCAAAATGGAATTTCAAAAGCCATGTTGGATTGTTAAAATACTATTTGATGATATCAATGGCGTTTATAGATCTTTTTCAAGAATAAATTTAAATCGATTTTATTCTTTATTCTTTATTCTTTTTATATTTTTTATATATTTTTGTTGAAGTCGACGGAACTAATTCGATATCAGGAATTACACGTTAACAATCAGTAGCGAAGGCGTGATAGACGCAGCTTTTCTTGTAGAGGTTCAATGTAGGAATTTGCGCTTCAATAACTTACTAAAAAGCTTAGGAAAGCCTTATCGCAGTTGCTGTTAACGGAAGTTACGCGTCAACCAACTGTCGGTGTCTTTCTTTAGCACAGGAGGGTTCGAGGTATTCACTCCCGTCTCTTCTGATAATACTTAGCTGTTCTGTGTTAGTTACAGGGGGTTCAGTAGTACTACTCTTGGCTTGAAGCTTCATATATGTGTATCTGTCCTTCTTCTTTTCTACATTACAATATAAGAGTTCAACAGTCACGTGCTCCGATCCTCATGGCTTATAGATCCCATCACTTACCCCATCCGTGAGGCTGGCGAAGTCGAACTCTTCACCTTCTCGCGGTGCCGGCTGTAAACGTTCAGTATGTTCGCATATCTGAGATAGCCAAGAAGAGT
>JAATOF010005224.1:0-40025 GCA_013170925.1 Podosphaera leucotricha
GGCGAAATAAGTATGGAGCTTTCAAGATCAAAATTAATGAAAATGTGATAATGATCGTTGTCGCAAAGTCGATATTGAGATGAGCACTGTGGAGGTTATCGTTTGGAAATCATAGACACTCTGAATTATCAGGCAGCAGTATCAGCCCCCTGTCTAGTACATTCACTAGTAGGGGTCAACCCCAGAAGCGAGGTCTGGCCCCATTGTGCCCTTCTTACCCTAGCAGCATAGTACTAGCCACAGTATAGTAGGGCGCAGTCAGTAACCTTACACTCTCTTTTTTCGTTGAGTCAATTTATACTTTCTCCTTTAACCTGACCTTATTGCGAGTCTTCGTCTTCGTCCTCTTCTACTCCATCGCCCGTTTCACAGATGGCTTCGAACTTATCAAGGGCGTGCGTTCCTCTAAATCGGTCTTCCCAATTTATGTTCCGCAAACCCTTTCCACTCTATCAGTACCTGACGGACAGATCATTAACATGTCGTACCCCTCAGCTCGCAAAATCCCCCCGAAAAATTGTTGTAGGGATTTGTCTTGACCCGTCTCTGCTAGAACTTCAGTGATAACTTTTGTTTGTGATGTTAAGGTGTTAAGGGATGTTCGTTAGCTCTTACAGGTAATTGAACATGAAATCTAAGGCAGATCTGCGACAGTATGTCTAATTCCACAACACATGGCGTCACAATTTTGGTTATCATGTATGAATGTTCCTCAGAATTAGCCATACTTTACCTTGGACGCAGAACATGAGGGCAGCATATCTGGCTCTATTGGCTTGCTCTTCCATTAATTGCTGGGCCGATGCCAGGTTCAAAAATTTTATGCCAGCGTTGCTGGTGTTTTGCGCTTTTTTACTTATTTGATTCAACTGTTGCACAGATTCCATATGATATCTATATCCAAAGAAAAAAGGACTCAATGCTGTGGTTGGGTTATCTCTATTGATTTCTAATTGGGCCGACGAGAGCATACTCGGTCACTCATATTGAGCGAATGATATAAAGGCCCTTAGGTATGCTAGTACTTTTTGATTCATACGTTCTGTCACCCCGTCTGTTTCAGGATGGAATGCTGTTGATAGACGCTGCTTAATATTCGTCATTTCATATAAATATTGCCAAAAATGCCCAACCCAATTAGACCCTCTATCTGAAGAGATTGCGTGAGGGAACTCATGGAACCTGTAGTAGCAGTCAATAAACCGCTTGGCGAAATCTTTAACATTCATGGGATTCATTGCTTCTAGTTTAATACCTTTGATAGGTGATCTATGATAACCATTGTGTAGCGTTGTCCACATTATTTCTTGGATCGTAGATATCACAGGCTCATTCTCGGCCAGAAGAACGAACAACCTAGTGTTGCGGGATCAATTGATGGTGGTAAACACCAGAGCAAGTCCAAATATAAAATCAGTTAATTATTAAAATCTACCGAAGGAATCTACAGAAGGAATCTACATTGTTTACTTTCCTCTTAAGTATTTGATCTTTACTAGTATTGACAGACTTATCGTAAATTACCACTCTCACGTTACCAGCCACAGGGATGCCAGCCACAGGAGCACGAGCCATAGAGACACTAGCCATACAGGGCCTAGCCTCACACATCGCGAGAACCGGCTACAATCAACAAGATACTGGCACAGCCAGTACTAACCACACGGATCTATCCCGTACGTAACACCTAGAAAGAATAGCCAATATATATCACGGCCCGGCAGCCCAGTACGTGTGAAGTCGTGCGTTGCTTATATTAATGAAGTCTATAATCGCTCCCAATTTAGTATCCACAACCTCTTCCTGAAGCACAAGCGCCCCCTTAGGGTCTAATTTTGTATAACCCTTGACAGACAGAACGATACATCTTCTGCTTTCCCTTTTTCCCACCAGACATGAAACCTTCTTTTAAAAAAACAGATATTTTCCATCAGGAGTTTCATTTGTGTTGTTTACATTTAGTGGACAAAACACCGGAGCTAGAATAGCCTTTTTCCAGGTTTCTTTTCATTCAGCCAATCACTTTTTAGAAGTTAGAACTCTCTTTCTTGAAGTCGTGGATCTTTAGAGTTTGCTGGAAGACCTTAAGTGCAGCACCAAAGCGCATCTGAGCGTGCCGCTTCTTTGCATGTCTAACACTGTATTCATTCACCCCCACACTGTCTACATGCTACTCTAATAGTATTTGAGCCCATCTTGCTTGCCTCTTTCACAATTTTCCCTTATCCCTCAGATTTCTTTATCGTGTATATCATAATTATACTCAGCGGGGGTCAGCTTTTTGGAATGGTATGCTACGGGGCTTAGGATTCCTGTTTTATTATACATGTATTCGGACAAAAATGCCCCAGTGGCCTAACTAGAAGAATCTTTTTCTAGGTAATTTTGTTTTCGTTCCACATAGCGAGCACCGGCACGTTACAAGATCGATGCATCAACTCTCCGAATGCTTTTTAATGCTCAGCAGCCCAGTAAAATTACGTTCCTTTCTTTATCAATTCATGGAATAGGGCTGGTTGATGGGCATATTTTTGATAAATTTATAAAAGTTGGCGATCCCCAAAGAACTTCTAATTTTGATATCGGTTGGCCTTTCCCACTCGGTTTTTGTCCGTACTTTCGAGTCGCGAGAGCACTTGGTTAACTATAATCTAATGATCTATCAAATCATCTTGAGAAACAATTACGACATCATCTAAGCATGCTGCGTAACTATCCCCTAAGAGATCTCCTAGCACCTCATTGATCCAGCATTAAAAAGCTGTAGATGCCCCTGCTAATCTAAATGGTGTAGCTTGCCACACGTAACACCAAAACGTGTGAGAATAGCAGTTTTATATTCGTTGCTCTAGAAAATTCGAAGTTTATGAAATGCTGCGCGTACATCTATATTAGCAAGGCATGTTGTCCAAGCCATCATTCTAAGGATCTCTCTTATTAATGGAAGAAAGTATCTGTCACGTTCTATTATTGCGTTGAGAGTGCGATAATCAACGCAGAATCTTAAATCTCCCCTTGCTTTATGAACAAAACTGAGGCGTCTCCAGAGGAACTACAAGCACGAATCCAATTTTTATTTAAGATTTCAGTCAGAGTAATTATTTGCACCAGAAGTTCATCTCAAGACATTCCATAGAGTGGACCCCAAGAAATTTCTTTTGATCTGCCCACCTTATCTTTTTGTAGGATATTTTTTTTGCAGGATAATGTTTGTGTCAATTCCAGGTCGGTTTGGAGGTTGCGCATTCCTCCTTGGCAAGTCGTCCAAGCATATATCTATAAATTCATGAGCCTCCTGCGAAGACTCTGTGAGATCTCTTCTCAAGCAACCACTTTTTTTGGCCATAACGCTCTTGTTATGTCGTTAACGGTTTCTGCCCCAATATATGCGATATTGTCTTTCCGGGCAATGTTCATTAATGCGGCAAGAATTAAACTAGATGGCAACTTCGCATGATTTAAGCTAGCGTGAGATATCTTACAATTGATATTCAAAGGATATCTCTTCTTTGCTATATAAACAACATCGTTGTGTTTAAGCTACGGTTTGCCAAGGATAATAGATTACACCAAGTTAGAGACAACGTGCCCCCAAATTTCCTACTGTCGACCGTAGAAATCTATTTCAAGACGACCCATTTGCGTAATATTTGTTTTCTTATAAATGTAGAGAGAGTGGATTTATTACTTCAGTTCGAACTTTAGGTTTGCGCACTAGGCTTCCATAGATGCTGGAGTAGCTTAAACATCCAGTAACTACTAGAGATTTGCACATAAAAGAATTCATTTATTAAACAATCTATTAAAAGTGGTGAGCTGTGCATGTTTCCTAATTTCTCCCGACCTTTTGTTGAAAATTTTCCCGGCTACTCCCCCTGAGTGTAGCTTCCAGGACTCCCCGTTTCCCAAGTATATGTACTCATTTTTTTCGTCCACTTTTACATTAGTCAAACTGACTACTACGTCAGGCTCCGCTGAGGGTATTTTTGACATTTGAATGAACTATGACCCGACTTACCATATCGAGTGCTTAGTTCCTTGTCGATCAACATACGAAATTCAACCTATGACCTCCGTGATGCGCGAGGTCTTGAGTGATCTTTCCTCGGGGCTTTTTTTGAGCTTTTGCACCAGCTTAAAGCGCATTGATGACACTCATGACCGTATCTCCGCCGGAATCTCTTGACGTTTCCTTACTGATAAGTCTAGAAGCGAATGAAACTATTGTACCACGCCCTGGCATAGTCGTTTTCGTCTGTAAGTTTGACGAATTCGAATGCTTCTAGAGCGAAACTTCGACTTGGGCGGCGGCTCATTGTACTCTCGCTATCGACGATTTGTAACCTATATTAAACGAAAGCTTGGTCTTATGAGAGCCTTACGCAGAGTAATATTAATAGCTACATGTGCAAAGACTAACTTTGGGCTCAAAGACCAATTCTTCCTATCACAACGGGCTAGTTATTGGTAGAAATCCAAGATAAAATCCTCAAAGTATGGCTTTCTCCCAGGCAGATTTGTACCAGTACCTCCCCTGCCTGAAGTCGTGCCTACTTACTATCGAAATGCTCGTCAAAGCATTCCAGAAGTTTTCGCCAATCGTATCTTCCCTCAGATCCTCCCTTGAGAAAACAATTCGTCACTCGAAGCTTCTTGCTTTCCAGTAAGGATTTTATCATACCCATACACATTGGCCTTTTAGATCCAAAGATCTGGATACCTTCTGCAGTATTTTTTTGGAGTTTAAATCGGTACATAGGGCAAGGCTCTTTTGAGCCATTCCGGCTGGGCCACGGTGTTTCTTATTTAGTTACAACCGTGATTATGTTCGATCGCTAGGGCATTGCTCCAGCTTCCTGTCGTTTGAGTTCCAGAAAGCTTCGATAAAGTTGAATATCTTCGTTTGATAACTCCGCTAGGAAATTCTTGGCGCATGGCCGGCCTGAAGTAGAGTAACCTTATCTACTTAAAGTTGGCAGATTATTTGGAGTAGGAAATTCTCCCAGTGGGTGATCAAAAGTCATTACTGATGCGCAGGGGACGACTTGCAGGCCTTCTAGACTGTAATATGAGATGTTCAATTGCGCCAAAGAGGAGTCCGGAAATTTTGGGACTCTACAGGTCATTTATACGACTAGAGCTTAGAAAGTGTTTAAGAGGGGCATATGGGAAGGTTCGAATAAAAAGTATTGATATATTTGAATCGTAGGTCAACCTTGAATTTAAGATTGCCGGTTCTTGTTTAATCGAGAAATTTACTAAAAATAGATTTAACAAAGATACGGTGCTCCTGCGCGCCAACAAGTCCAGCGCCATCAACATTGACTTAAATCAAAATCGAACAAAGAAGTTTTATGCATAGGAGGCTTAACTGCAAAACGTAATTCTCCGATTTTGATTTAATTGAGTATAGAGAAAGTTGAAATAGTTAAAAGTTCGGGTCATTTTCGATATTATGTGTTACAATATTAACGATATTTTAGTCAAAGTGGAACATACAACGATTTCTCAAACTCCTTTAGATACTGGATGGGTTTCAATATTATAGCATGACGTGGTGATGCTTATATTCTAGATGTATTCTAAACATATTAAGTTACGGGCTTTGTACTAGATTCGATAATAATCTGTCTGTCTGTTTGTCTGTAGTCTATCTACCTGTCCAAAGATGCGCTCCTTTTAACATCACTTGTAGTACATAACGAGATTTAACACTACTGTAGGAAACTTTTTCTATTCGAAAAAACTGAAATAATTCAGCCTATGCTTGATACGATAAAATGAACGTGTATTAACATTTTTTAGTAGGTCCTGAGTAAATGGTATATGAAGTGTGCTGTCGCTCTTGATAGATAGTAGGTACATGTAGACTCATCGACATGCCGTAAGTCGAAATTAATACATTCTAAACCTCAACACAGCACCATTTTACACAGATCCCTATTCGTACACACTGATAAGAAACACTCGTGATAAGACAGCGCTGATAAGAGTCAACTAAATAGCACTAGAGATCTTAGATTCAGCAACTCCTTTATGCCAGGTTGAGGAAAGAAAGAACGAAACTAATGCAACACCAAGGAAACTCCGAAGGAAAAATTTCTTCCTCAACATCTTACAGACTTGTTTTAAAGAGAAGGAAATTGGATCCGGATCATAATACTGCCAATCCTGAGCCAAAGTCAAAGCGACTCAAGCGCTTACACACCAACACACTCTTTCCTCACCCGTCAATCATGAACGTTGCTAGAGCTGTTGAAATAGGGTCGACAAATATCCCTGGCGTAACTTGGTGTGCGAATTTCAATCCCTTGGATGGAGTCAAGAGACTCCAGATCAAAAATTTAAGACAAACATCCCGGAAAGAGGTAGAGCAATACTATGATGGGATCAAAGAAGAAATAAGTTCAGCCTTTACATCTATCTTTGCACAGAAGTCCCCTGAAACTCCACTCGAGGTGCTATGCCGGGGTGTCGAACTGATATGCCGTAGAGGACAAGCAGAAGAGTTGTTCACGCTTTACTGCGAGCGGACTAAGTCTTACATTGAAAAAGATCTGCTACCAAAAGTTGAACAAAAATCTACTCCTACACACCTAGAAACCTTGCGGACAGTGTATAAATTCTGGAAAAAGTGGAATAAGGAATCGGTATGTTTTGCCGAGTCTGCCTTGACTGCACACTTACCGTGCATAGATCCTCTTACGGTCCATTTTCAGTTATCTAGATCGATATTATCTTTTAAGATCGAAAGATTTTCCACAGTTAGAAGACCTGGGTATCCAGCAGTTTCGACATGCTATATTTACCAAAGGCAAAACTGCCAATGGCCAACGACTTGGAGAGGAGGTTATATCCAATATCTGTGACCTAGTTGACTATAATCGAACAAAACAAGCTGTGCTATTTGACCCAACTTTACTCAGAGACTCGATACAAATGCTGCATATACTTGGGATTTATAGCAAACTTTTTGAGCCAAAATTCCTTGAACGAAGCCATTCTTTTTTCTGCTCTTTCACTACAGCTCACACTGAATCGGATATAAAAGAATATACAGCTGCGTGTAATAGTTTTATTACACGAGAAGAACTTTGCTGTGTCACTTATAACTTTGACAGTACAACGAAAAGGAACCTTTCAGACCTGGCTCACAAATGCCTAGTTGAAGATGCTGCCTACATTCTGTTAGATAAAACTGGCCTTGCGAAACTTATCGACGAGAACGAAATTGGTGCGCTGAAAACGTTATATCACCTCCTTATCCTCTCCAAAATAGAATCAAAGTTAAAGACACCTTTTGAAAACTATGTTAAGGATGTAGGCTCTTCAATTGTTACTAATCTTGAAAAAGCTGATGAAATGGTAATTCGATTGCTAGAACTTAAGAGAGATCTAGATATAATCATTCGAGATGCATTCAAAAAAGATGAAGCGTTCTCTTATTCTTTACGAGATGCATTTGGCCATTTCATGAACGATAGCAAAAATTTATCAGTTTGGGGAACGAAAAGTTCCAAAGTGGGTGAAATGATCGCAAAGTATATAGATATGTTGCTTCGCGGTGGAACAAAAGCTATACCACCTTCACTGATTTCCGATCTTCAGGATCGTACTACTGAGCATCATGGTTTATCATGCTTAGGTGATGAAGATGCCGAGCTTGACTGGCAGTTAGAACAAGCTCTCGAACTTTTTCGCTTCATCGAAGGTAAAGACGTGTTTGAGGCCTTTTACAAGAAGGACTTAGCCCGTCGGCTATTGTTAGGTCGTAGCGCCAGTCAAGATGCCGAACGGAACATGCTCGCAAAACTTAAAGTTGAGTGTGGCTATACATATACTCACAATCTTGAGCAGATGTTTAAGGATCAAGAAATTGCTCGAGACGAGATGATTTCCTACAGACATTCACTGGGAAATAAAGGCAAACCGAGAATTGATCTTCACGTAAACGTTTTGTTTGCTGCAGCGTGGCCATCTTATCCTGATGTGATGGTCAATATCCCTAATGAGGTTGCAGAGCACATAGAAAATTATGATCGTTTTTATATGAGCAAGCATACAGGTCGACGACTATCATGGAAACATGCACTAGCCCATAGCGTTGTGAAAGCCCACTTTAACAAAGGCTCGAAAGAGCTCCTTGTCTCTGCTTTTCAAGCTATTGTTCTCGTTCTCTTTAACGATGTAAAGTCTAATGAATGTCTATCCTACTTGACCATACAAAAAATTACTGGGCTTATCGACTCAGAGTTACAACGAACCCTACAATCTCTTGCATGTGCCAAATTTCGTGTATTGACAAAGCATCCCAAGGGCAGAAATGTTAATACCACGGATACTTTTACTGTTAATGTCAATTTTACTGATCCCAAATACAAGGTTAAAATAAATCAAATACAATTAAAAGAGACCCAGGATGAGACCAAAGAAACTCACGAAAAAGTACTGCGAGATAGACAATATGAGACTCAAGCGGCTATTGTACGAATCATGAAAAGCCGAAGGACTATGACTCATTCGAATTTAATAGGCGAAGTTATTGAACAGACAAAAAAGAGAGGTGCAGTGGAGGTTTTACAGATTAAAGCGAACATTGATAGTAAGAACATTCACCCTCAAATTATCAAAACTATCTCTAACTAAAGTAGAACTTATCGATAAGGAATACTTGGAACGAGTGGATAGTACCTCTTACGTGTACTGTGCATGAGTGAAGGTCGTAAAAGTTTATCTGATTCTGACATCAATACCTAATATCTTGCCATTTGAAATCGAGTCTCACACAGATGCGTTAGTTTACTAGTAGTGAGAGTGACCCAGGAATTTTTACTGTACACGGCTATTCTCACAAAGTTCTGAATTGCGATTTAAATAATTACGTCAAGTATATACTACAAAAATTTTCAACACTTTGTGTAGAAATAGACTTCACAGATATGAAGCCCGAGCAGACACATATTACATTTGACCTGGAGAAAGTCCTATACCTTAAACTACTGCTAGATCCAAGTAAGTATGTTGAAAAAGTAATGTCTCAACCTGATCTAGTATTCAGGAAATAAACACCACCTAGTCATAAGTTTCTGGCCACTGCGACTGAACCAATGAGATCTCAGTTCCGAAAGTCGTGTCTTTCCAGAACTATGAGATGCACGTAGTTCCAAACACAAGATCTCCACACGGGTCTAATATGATTTCTTCCTTTTTTTGGCGTTGGCGTTGGCGTTGGAGGTTTTCCTTTCTATATTTGTATACTAACTTCTGCAGTTCCGTAGTAGTTCACGGGATGTGGACGAGTTGGGCAGGTCTTAGACTTGATTCCCGTCGGCTCCATCGGTCCTGCACTTAGAGACATAGGGCTTCCGCCTAGAACCTTAAAATACCAACAAATAAATAAGATCCCCACAGGTGTTCATCGTGTCCAGACAACGGAAAATCCCCATCTCATCTTAGAGGCCTTAGCATGCACATCTTGTTTCCATCACCCGGAAAGACCGAGGCTTCAACACGACCGTGCTTTGCAAGAAAGTTATTCATGGACGCGCGTCAGATGATGCTGCGTCCGGACCTCTCTACCATGTCAAGTCGGGGTTCCCGGGTTTGTGTGCGCGGGGACACTAACATGGTGGGCGGCCACTGCGAGTCGTGTTTATCGGTGTCGATACCATAGCGAGATGAGATGATAGATCTATGTACGGGTGGGCGTGCGTGCGTGGGATCACGAGAGGCTGTATATATATTCAGATTCTGGGCTACTCTGGGACTAACAGTGATGTCTTGGGGTAATCATAAGGATGGAAGGACATAGACTTCCTGCTTGGGTGGAGCGAAGTAGCTTGCAACCTCGACGTGCATTTAATACTCTAATCACCAGAACTCTATCGATCTACAAAATATTATCATCGAGGGGGGAGGTACAGGGAGGAAGAAGTGTGGACCGGGATCCGGATAGCATAGGGAGGGTTACGGAAACGCGAAAGCGGTTCCCATGCGGGCTGGCTTGTCGTGGCTCCCTCGGACTCGTCCTGCTCGTATATGGTCGGACGTGGATTGTGCACGACTTCCACGCCGTGAGCTGCATCAAACGGCTACGGAGAAGGAAAAGTAACAAAGTAAAATACAGTGTATAGTATTGTGGTCTTAAATACATGTATACGAATATCTTCCGAAGCCGAGGCAAGGGGATGTGAGAAATGCACGGGTGGATTTATTATTAATCTGGATACTGAGTAGCAGTAAAAATGAGAAGATCAAATAAGGGGGTTCCACAGTAGACTTATTTCCCTCTTTTCGTGATGAAATTTGACCCTAAGATCTCTCACTAATCAATCCAACGATATCGTGTTCGTCGTTATGATCAAAAATTCGCGGACAGTTGAAGGAAAGATATTTGGAGGTTCGTGGTACACGTACGTACGTGTTTTCTCTATTCTGGTGATCGCTAATCTTCGTCATGGGCTTTGAAACTCATAGATAGCTAGCTACGTATGGTTCAGAATCACAATATTGATGGCTCTTGACTGTAACATAATGCCCATAGCGGTCGGTGTGTATTACATGTGAACAGGTTCAGAGGTAGGTATCCAGTGAATAAAGTGTGAGAGATAGATGGATTCACTCTTGTCCTCGATCTTTACCTATGCGCGCTCGGTGAGTCATGCGGAAGCGGAAACCTATGTTATGCATATGCAGCCCAGCCTAGAGAATTTTAGTAAGTGAATGGGGAGATAGGACCAGATTCCTACCGGCAAACAACAATGCTAAATTTCGCTCGTCGCCGGCCTGATTGATAAGGTCGTTGACGGTGGCGTAAACACTCAAAGATTTAGTAAGTTTTTTGCTAATCACCGATAACGCGCGAGCCGCTTCACCAGGTTCATTGATGAGCGTTTTCTCATGGTCCCGACTACCGCGAGCGACATCCAAGGCGTCCTGTTCTTCGCGCAATTTAGCAAGTCGAACGGGTGACACGGACCAGCTATAGAGAGGATCATAACGAAGCACGTCAAGAATGCTCATGATAGAGTATGATTCTTTTTGTAAAGCCTCGAGGGTGAATTCGCAGCATCGTCGAAAGACACCCTCAGTTTTACTGATGCCCATACCATCGACGATATCTCGCGTGAGACGAAACGGGACCGTCTCAGGAATCGGAAGAATCCTCCCCATCTCAAAAGCAATGCCGAGATCGATATGCACAATTTCTCCACTATTTTGATCGACGAGAATATTGTTGGCGTGTCGATCCCCAAGTCCTAGTATATGGCCAAGAATTGAGTTAGCGGCTGTACTTCTCACGTAGGCCAGACGCTTTTGAAACCATTCGTCAGGATCGTGAAATCTTTCTGTGAAGAAAAATCGCATGACAGGATGAAATTTATCAGTGACAGCTTTAAATATCTTAATTCGAACTTCAGATGATCTTGCTTGGACGGCACTTATCTCGTTGCGACATTGTCCAGCTTTTAAATCTTTAGGAAAGAACCGTTCATGGGCAGGAATGAGGTATTCGTGCAGAGAAATCGTATTGGGTACAAATTCAATAACACCAGCAATGTTGGTTAAAGGGATTACTCTATATGTTCTGATACTCAGGTTGCGCTGTCGCGTTTGGCGATTAGTTTTCAATAGTTCACTTACTTGTTCAAATACTTGCTCCATGATGGCATCTTGTCGAAGATCATCATTTCCTCCTTTCACCTGACTATAGTTACTATTTGAGATTTTTTTTTGACTGGAGACTTACAAGTTGCTTATACTTTATTCCATTGTCGCTAACAACGTCAATAATTTTGGGAGCGCTTACACCTGAAGCGATAGAAAATTCCGGTTCCATTCTCAAAATTGAAGGGACGTTAGAATAGTCCAGATTGACTAGTAAAGGTATATTCATTGTCAGCGAGGGTATAGGGTATTTTTTCAAAGCCGAATTCAGAATTTTGGCTGCCGGAGATTCCACCATATTGAATTTTTTGCCAGATCTGTAGCGTATGTTTTTCTCACCTGCCAAAAAACAATAAGCTTTGCTTATCATTTCAACTGCTCCCCAAATATTTCCTTGGATATTCAAATTAGATAGTATCTTTATCAACTTTTTGGTGGAATTCCTCCGAGAGATTGCGGCCTCATCTTTTCCATTTGTTTCAGTAAAAGCACTAGCAAAGATTTGATACATTCCATGATACGGATGATCAGAACAAATTCGTAAAATTAGTTGAAATAACAATCCTTGGAATAATTCTTCCGATTCCTGAAGACGAGAGGTAAGTTGATTCATCAGGGTTGCGAATTTCATACTCGGTACTTTTTTTAAATACTTGGCGACTGAATTATTGGCAAGATCATCTCCCGAGTGCTCTAGCCAAAGTGCCAAGAAGCGAAGAGCGTCTTTGTCGTGGTTATCTGAAGCAATCAACGCAAGGAGATAATTTTCCAAAGACTGAGTTAAAAAGCCTTCTCTATTAGCTACCAGACGCTTTAAATCCCTCTCGTCGATCTTTAACCAGGCTTTGGCTTTTACTTGACGCGAGTAGCATTCTCTTTTGCTTTCAGAAGATGTCGCTTTTGCGATGAGCTTATCATATTCTTGAACTTCCTCTGACTTATTTTTGCTTAATTGTTTCACGCGCTCAATTTCCTCAAATGAGTCTGGATTCTGTAGTTGCTGATCACAGAAAGTAGCAAACTGATGGAAAACTTGACCTGCTTCATACCCATCCGATTTTCCTTTAAGCTCTTTGAGTGCAGGCTCAAGATATTTCTCAATGATTTTTTCAGCTTTCTCAAGCTTAGCAATAGATATTTGACGTCCAATCTTAATGAGCAAATCAGACCGCCCGACGATAATGGTTTGCTTTCCCAACAGTTCAGGATCATCTAGAGCCTGCAACATACCAATTGATGAAGATACCTCGCCTTGTTCCCATAATGCATTCGCAACTTCTAAATGAATAGCTACGTCAGGGTTCACATCAACTACGTGACATGATTCAATTAGATCAGTCATGGATGTAGCATGACATAGTGCCTCTCGAAGAGCGCCATGAGCATGATATATTTTTGATGTCAATAATGCGGTTTTAACTTCTACCAATCGACTATCGAGGGCTTTGATGTTCATAATGTCTTGAAGATCATGTTTTTGGCTTAGAGTACTTAACATGGTGCCTCTGCATGACAAGATAAAGTTGACATCGTCAAACCTAAAAATATTAGTTGCTGTAAAGTGAAAAAGCCTTACTTACCTTCCAAGTTTCATCCAATGAGATCGTTTTTGAAACCCGGCATAAACGTTCTCAATCTGCTCGGATCCACGAGACTTGAGAAGATCATCCATCTCCATAAACACAGCTAAGGTTTGTAGACTTTCATGAAGTGTTTTTGCGATTGATTCTCTCTTTATCAAGTTACTCATTGCAAATCCTAGCCCTTCATCAATAGCCTGCCCTATAGCAGAATAGTCCAATGATGTGTTAATAGTCTGAAAAGCTTTATAAATTGCCACCGAGTTACTATCACATATGCTGGGTGTGGGAGTATCCCATTGTTCAAGTTTTCTTGACGTATGAAACAAAGACTCAATTGAGGACTGTGATATCCCAGC
Source organism: Podosphaera leucotricha (assembly GCA_013170925.1). Classification (NCBI taxonomy): domain Eukaryota; kingdom Fungi; phylum Ascomycota; class Leotiomycetes; order Helotiales; family Erysiphaceae; genus Podosphaera; species Podosphaera leucotricha. The sequence continues at coordinate 13,607 of JAATOF010005224.1, forward strand.
TATTTGATGAGCTTTGAGAAGGGAATTTGAAATACCGCTCATATTCAGAACGTCAAGTGCTCTCACTAAATATTCTAAGTCTTGTGCAGATGCTTGATCATGTCTTCGGATATGACTATCATATTGAGCACCTTTAAAAGTTATGCCCTTCAACCCATCTTTTTCGTACTCAAATCGAGCCAGGACAGTATTAAGGTCTGCATTTTGTTTGACACCGTAGTACAGGTCTGGATCGTCGATATTCATGTATATTTGGAGAAGAATATTTTTAGATTTCTCAGCTGAATCTATGACTTCTCTGATGCTCGAAGAGCGACGAGATCCACTGGTAGGCTGGGACTCGAATTCTTCAATAAACAAGAGAGCCGTTTTGTACATTCCGCACGCACATGCGGCCAAAGTGGCTTTGTGGTAATCAATATCAAGCCAGGATGCTCGCTGGGCGGGTGACTTTTCGCCTGGAAGTATCTGTGTCCGAAGATATAATATTGAATCGATGAGTAATTTTTTATGTTTTTTTTCAATATTCTCATCTGTAAGCCATAGATTAAAGGCAAAAGAAAGATCTCTCTTGCTAACTATCTTGTTACTAAAGCATGATGTAAGTATGAGATGAATAATAAAAGGGAATGCCAGTTCATCAAATCCTGGAACTTTTGAGATAACTGATGCAATAGTGGCTAACATTGGATCTTTAGGGGCTGATTTCGCAATTTCGATGATGGCATAGCGAAACCATTGTTGATCTTTAGTTTTCTCAGAATCAATAAGCTCTGTTAAACCCAATGGGTTCTTTCTGGATTTTAACTGTTCGGATGATGGGGGATGAAATGGGAGCCAAGTTGAAGCAATTAGAATAGATTCCGGAAGCACTAATTTACATATTTTTGCCAAGTCCTGGTCAGCAACTTCTACAATATTTCGGAGTGCTGCCTCTGCAATACCAACGATTCGTAAGTCAAGACTGAGTGTGAGTTCACGTAATAAATTGAGAATAGCTTGTGTCGAACTTCCCTTTTCTGCAAAATATCTAATTCGAGCTAAATTAGACTCTTGTAGCAGTTCTTGATGCACAATTCCAGACGAAGCAAACGCTTTACCAAGTAATTTACCAGCCCACGCTTGATACTTCCTGTTAGAAAATTTCCGACATGATCGCCAGATTGCTGGAACATAGTCTAATGAGTTTTCATCACTCAAAACATCAAGGCTGCAAGATGTAGGTCCCAGAAATTTCGTGGTCAACATGGAGAGGATAATATCTCGCGATGGGCGACTCAGTAACTTTCTCTCTGAACTCTCATCTTTCAAGAGTTCCATTAAAAGTTTGCATTCTGCATCCTTTTCTTTCTCTAAATTTCCGGCAGACTGAATACATAGGGCAGCCTCAATTAGTGACGAAAAATTTTGTTCTGTACAACTACTCATTAGTAACGGCGAATTATAACTTCTGAAAAATTTTCCGAGCCAAGCATGAAACCTTTGAGTGGTAACTTTTGTATTTTGATACTGGCTATCTTGAGTAGGGCTTGTGATTTTCGATTCTAACTGTTTCAAGAACCAAAGTAGGGAAAGTGCCGTTCCTGCTAGAAATGAGGGAATCTGCTTAAGGTAAGGAGAGCCACTAGAAAGAAGGTACTGGATTATTCCGATTGTGTCATCGGCACACTCTGGGTCCTGAATAAAAGGACAAAGTGAATGGAGTAACATTTCTAGGGGATAACCAGTAGTAGCTGTTCTACCAACCATTGATATTAAGACTCGCAATTTTCGTAGCACAGAGCAGGCATGCAAAGATCCAAGGGCTTGATGAATTGAGCTAAGAAGAGACCTTGCCAGCGAAGTGACCATTGTTGGGGTAAAAATCTTATCCATTTCGTACTGCGCTTGAGAGCAAAAATGTTGGATTTGGGCAGCCAAATACTTGACTTTAAACATAGGTTGTTGATTTGGTGGCATGACTTTTTCAGAAGAGGAAAACGATTTTATTTGCTTGATTATGTTTCCAGCACTTTGGAGTTCTTTTTGTTTTGAGAAGTACTTTTCGGTCGTTGGTTCTTGATCAATGCAATTGAATAAGACAGCAATTATGTCCACGAAATGAGAATTTAGGCTTTGAAAGAACACATCCTCACCAAGGATTTGGCGAACACGGTTTTCTGCGTCATTACTCGGGCTGGAGGTTGAAGGAATTCCTAGATTATATGATACACAGTAAGCCATAGCCTTGGTAAATGCGTCATAAACAAGTTTTTTTTTATCGACGCCTAAAATAGAAGTCAGTTGTTGGATGGAATCTTCTTGTCCTCTCATTAGCATTAAAGCGGTTGCTTCATTTTTTGCAAGATTGACTAAGTCATACAAAGTATCAAATCCAAATATTTGAAAGGGAATATCTCTAATATCTTCCCGTTCTAACCACGTGTAAAGCAACTGAGATGCAAATAATGAAAAGAGCTCCTGAGCATTATTGATTTCTAGTTTAAAGGATATGCGTTTCAAACAATATTTAGAATATTCGGTAGATTCAATAATTTTGCTTGCTGTTTCGAAAATATGGTAAATACAACGGCGTAGTAAAGTAGGCCATGTAGAGCCTACTTCTGCTAGAGCAAATACTCGAAATGAAATTCCCTCGATCCAATCTACATCAGATGGAAGATTATTAAGAATTTCCATAAAGACGGTATCATGATACCTCAAGGCAAAAATTTGAAATATTTCTGGCAATTGAGTTGCCACGTGAAACTTTACTGCAATAACACTGTCTCGAAGAATAGCAAAAAGATTTGACTGTGCAGAAGAAATAGAATTACCTCTACCATAGTCAGGATTTTCACCGCAAATTATGCGCATCAGTAAGTTCGAGATACTTTTTTGTACCTCTGGAGAGGCTAGGCCCTTTCCAAGGACTATAGTGACTATCCAGCGATAAATTTGTGCGGAAGACTCCGCTAATTCGGATTCAGCGGAACCGGACCATAAAGGTTCGATGATACCTAATATGTCAATGCATAATAGTAGAGTCACATCACAACGACCTAAAGAGTCGGAAGCTAAAAGATGTCCGATATGTTCAATAACTCGATTGATGTCTATATTATCAATGATGAGATCGGAATTAAAAATGTCTAGCAGTAATGCTCGGCTTGAGAGAAACTCTTCGTCACTTAAAGAGAGGATGTAGTCGAAAAAGATACTAGGTACAGCCCCAGTGAATTCTGAGGATTTTTTGAACGCTGTAAGTAGATAGAGTTTTCCAGTTACGACAATATTGAAAGATTCTGTCCACATAGCAAGATCTAGAGGATTTCTTGGCATTTTTTTCAGCCTTAGAGTGTCAACTCTTGACATGATTTCTTGCGGAGACCTGAAATCATCATCGAAATCCATAGATGTATCGTTAAATGCTGTCCCCACTGAAACTTCTCTACTTTTTTTTATTTGATCAGTAATCATTGAAAAGAACTCAAAGAGGTAAGTATTGTTCTCAATCAGTCCAGAGATTTCTTGCGATACACATGGTGGTAAATGAGGTTGAATCGTCTGAAGCAAACTTTCGATCAGCTTGGATTCCATTGAGCTGTCATATTTTACGTGATTTAGAGGGCTAACGATTTCTTTGGCTAAATCAATAATAACACAAATGAAAGCCTGTGAATTTTCAGATGTGATAGTCGTATAGGGGCTTGCAATTGATAGCATGGCAGTGACATAATTCACTGTACTGAGATACATTTCAGTAGAAATCGGAGACGAACGGTCCTTAATATACGATCGCCAGTCTTGTAAGACACTTTGGCATGATAAACATGATAGATCTAGGATAAGCTTTTGTGTGGATTTAAATTTAGATGTAGTCGAAGTAGGGGTGGAATTTTCCATCTGAAAACGCTCGTTTGGGCAACCATTATATTTTTCTAATCGTGTTTTCTTGGATAGAAACTTTTCGCTTAAGAGGAGGTAATCCAAAATATCTTTTTCGTCTAAAAAGTTTTGCCATGCTTGTGCAACAGGTCCTCGAGGGAAGTTATTAACAGCACTTGACAATCCTTCTAATCCTAGACAGACTCGGAAAAGGTGTAGAATATTTTTGGGTTGAACATGTTTTGCATGATACATAGCAAAATTCTTTTCCACTGGTTGATAGGCTCAGTTAACTTCACGTAGAGGAGATTTAGGAAGTCTCACCTGGTTTCCAACGAGCAAATAACCATCTAATAATACTTTGGGATGCTGTAGTATTTACACCTGAGACCTCTCTAACTCGAATACTGAGTAGATTTGTCATCAGTAGAACACTTGAGTCAGATATAATAAGAGGCCCATTTATTTCAGCTGCAGTCACGATTAAGTCTATATCCTCTCGAACATTTTGGGCTTCGATAAGTTTTCTTAACAATAAGGAGTGAAGAACAACGGAAGCTGGGCGACAGGTAGACGAATGTGCCAGGGACCGGACTCCAAGACGCCAGAGTTTAAACCATTCTAAATTTTCTACATTTAGTGCCACAGCTTGAAATGCGCAGCTAAAATTTTAAATGAGAGATCAGTATCTTAAGTGCACACATTGAACCTATGCCTACCTAGATATGGCTAGCAAAGCCCAAGCACGAATATCATCTCTCTTATCAGAAGCACAAAGACTCAGTTGATCAAGCAATGCTTCTAGCTCATAGTGAGGTATATCAAGTTTATCTAGCACGAACGGTATGATCTTCAATCCAACTGATCGGATTTTTTTGTCGTCGGATTTAAGGGCTTCGACCAAACGATCTGAAGTCTTACAGGTACGTTGGCGTTTTAGAGGATGTTCATTTCCTTCTCCATTATTCACCAAGTCAGTCTCATAAAATTGGCTAATTAAACGTTCCAAAATCCCTATCGCTAGAAGGATGGCCCAATTTCTTTCAGTACGACTATTGTGCGCTCTAAGTTGAAAGATATTGAGGTTAAACGGGCTGCAAACTGTGGCTCCATGTTCTATCATCTCTAAATCATCCAGCTGTAGCTGATCACGATCAGATCGTTTTGAATAATCAATTTTCATTATATCAAGCATGTCTTCCAGTTGAGAAAGCAAATCGGCAAAAGTTTTTTTTCTCAACATACATTCCAGATATGGATGTATATGAAAAATAAGAATTAGCATCTCATCTTTTAAAGAGTTCAGCATCTCATCTTGTGCTGTGGTTTTTCCCGGGAAAAATCGAGAGATAAGTTTTATTGCACTGAGAGTAACGGATTGAGTGAAAGAAATATGATTAGTACGCGTAAACCGTAGCACAATATTGATGATGGCAAAAGCCAATTGATTTATTCTACCCAGACTAAGACCTTGTAGTTGCAAAACCTTAATTGCAGAATCAACTATTGATGTATATCGTTGATCGATGGGTGAGTTTGGTGTAGAAACTAAGAAGAATATGGCTTGGAAGAGGTCTTCTGCATTTTGTCGTGAAAGTCCTGTCTCGCTGGAACTACTTTTGTCGAATCCAGAGAGCTTTCTAGTTCCAGACCGATACGTTTTATCGCAACTTGAAAAGCAACTCGAAGGCTCTTGAATACTAGCGTTTAGATACTGGTTTATGCCTTGGAGACAGAAATCGACTATTTCAAGCCATCGACTCACTTTCAGATGCTCCACATGTGACGAGTACTCAAATATGAGACATAGGTTTCTCAAATATTCTCTTGTCAATGGCTGAAAATAGTTGTCATCGGATGTAGATAAAGTAAAAATGTGGTGTTCCACGAATAAATCAACGGTTTTTGACTTTATCTTTGGAGTAGCAGCTCTGACAACTGAACGAATAGCCTCAGCACAATTTTCTAGCTGCTTCGATGGTTTTTTAGATTTCAGGTAACTCTGCTTTTCTAAGGCTACTACTTTGAAGAGAACTTCAAAAACTCTTAGATATGACTTATCGCCCAACGTAGAACTGTTGGATAAAATTAGTCAGACCATCAATGAATTACTTGGATTTGCTGACAGATCTTTGCGTGATGTCTCAAAGAAAAACTTGAGATCTATGTAGTGTAAGATATTTTTTCATACATATTGTTGTTAGACATACCATTCAGTCCATCAGTTCGTTCTTTTTGTTTACTGCTCGAGATATTCGCTGAGAAAGCACTTAGTATTAATCCCGTAGTCTTTACTCGAGGGGACATTACCAAGCACTACGTCTAGACAAACCTCACCTCCGTAAGTCATTCTGATCCACCGGCACAGACAGAATTGATTTCTCCTACCATTCACGACGTAAGTAGTATAAAGTCTAATGATTTATGCTTCTCTAAGACGGTCAGTCGAGGATTTTGAACTAGCGAGAAATTCTGGCCATCGCTATCGGTATCAGTACGCGCTACAATTATTCGCTATATTCATTTTAAACAACCGTCAGCGTACGGTCCGGAGTATTCTCTTAGGGTCACCAAAGACTAAACCTAGTTCATCAAGGCGTTTCCTCAACGGTTATAAAGCCCCATATGTCCCTTGAGCACATGTATAAAATATGGCGAAGAAGTAGAGCATTAATCGCGTTTGAACGCGATTGTACACCAAACCCCTGGCATCGTGAGTGACATAACTAAAGCCCAAAATATAATGGATCTTGATAGCGTCGATCTTAATTCTGCCAATAATGTATCACCTGCTTAGTAATTCCAAGCCATTCATCCACATTCTATTGAACGTCGCTGTAATGGCCGCATAACCATCAACAAAAACTGAAGGGACATGATCGAGGACTGAGGATTTAACTGAAGCTCGACAACTGGGCTGCTATAAAAGTAATTAAGTCAAGTCAAACGATATCTTCAGCAAGAGGTAAAAGCTTTCTGATGATTAGTGCGCATACTACTTGTTGAGCTAAGGATTGTATTCCAAAATCTTATTGCTCGGACGATCAGAGGCTGAAGTTGATCTCAGTTTTTGTGGGACGTGCATCAAAGCTTGTACGGCTGCCTAGTCAACGTAGATCAATAGAAAAGTAAACAAACGATTTAATGCAAAAACTGATATTTAATTTATTTAAACTGTATCAGGTAGATTAAAATATAAGGTTGTAAAACTTATTCAGCGTAGGTTTCCAAAGATATTGCCATAACAGAAAATTGAGACAAGCTAAAAATTTGAGGGCAGCTTCCGCTCCACTACCACCATCACGTTTATGAGAGAGAGAAACTAGCAGGCTAAAGACTTACTCTCCCTCCATGACTTGATGGCTTGGATCTTGTGCATGTGTCATCACCTGATATGAAATAATCTATAAAAATTTATTTTGGCTTCCATTCTCAGCTAGACGAAAATAATTTATACCGTGCCTGTAACGAGGATGTCTGAGGGGGGGGATATTAAGATAGAGAAAGCCATCCACTGGTTTGAAGGTTCTATCCTGCCCTAATCATTCAGATTCAGTTCAGATAAACAAAATTTGGTAATCATAAGTGTTGTATATCGCACAAGTGGTAGTGCACATCGGTTTTTGTAGGATCATCTGTGAGGCGAAAATTTTACTTTAAGGGGTTTGCTAGCCGGTGTCCCGCACTAGAAGCGAAGCGACAAGAAGGGGAAATTACATTTCTAAGGCTGCGACATTGCTCAATAGAGTTTCAAATAGACGAATTTGAATAGCTGACAACATCTGACCTCTACTCTGAGGCAGGCCAAATTGATATTTACGGCGATGGCTAGAAACAAAGCAGAGCGAGACGGGATTAAGCTTGCTAGACCTCATCAATATCAACCAGACCCCTCGCACGAAACATTGTTAGAACTGGCAGCGAAGCGCCAACTGTTGAAGACGCACATTAAAGTGGGTGATTCTGATGCTCTGGTCGGGAGAATTGGTGATGCAGTGTTATGGAGCATCAGTTTAACCATGCTACATTTTACGCTCGACGTTTTAGTAACACATCAATATGCGATCGAGATCATCTGGTACGAAATTGTGCAGAGAGCAGTGCAAGCATTTCCAGGTGAGTTCTGCGTGACACACTGAAATACATAGCGGCAATGGCTGATTAAGGTAAGTCATTCTCCTACTCATATATGCTTTTCATCCTCACCCTGAGCCATCCATTCTATTTCCAGGTCTATCACAGCGGATTAAACCTCTTCATCATCAACTATGCTTTTTCCTTGGTAGTTTTGTCGCGGGGTGTTATTTTATCTATGCCCAGAATGAACATGCATACTATGCTGCTATGAAGCAGATGCCCCCAGTCGGGTGTCTTTGGATATGGTCGGTTATAGAGCTAGATATTTTCTGGGCCATAGGAAGTTTGTTATGCTGTGGCATCTTCCTCAAGGTAAGGGCTTACTCATTCTTGTGAGTATTAGTTTTCAATCACAGTGATAGCAATAGCGTAGCTGTTTTCAAGATCAACTCAGGTACACATGTATCAGTGGCAGTAGTCTTGCTAAAAATACCTTCAAAATTTCGACCTAAGTACCTGAAATTATACACAATCGAGAGACAGAAACCTTGACGACGACCGTACTCATGAAATACAATTATAACTAGCTCGAGTGGACATACTCTCGAGTCTATAAATACAGCACTCAGTATCCCTAAGAGTTATAAGAAACTTGAGAATCTCATACTATTAGAGGGAAACGGCAAAAAACTTCACTTTCTTCAGGCAAAAGTGTGAAGAGAACGACAAGATAAGCACTACCATTCGATCTATCACAAGTTCCTGATTCAATCTTTTTGGTAAAAACATATTCAGATATTAATCGAAGGATTTTCCGGTAAGCTTCACATTGGCCTCTCTTAGAGGTGTCAGTGAACAAGTTACATATATAGGCCTTTCTTCACTCCACCCTTGAGTCAACTACAAATCATTCCTCTTTTACTGATATGACTCATAATTAAGAGCTCGATAATAGTTCTGGTTCTATTGACTCATAATTTCTGAATCGAATTATTATCAAAATAAGAAACTTCACTGCAACAGAAGTCAAATATCTGGGATTTGATGAGATTCGTTCTCTCTAGGAGCTAGCCGGTGTGTTTTCAAATCTTTCCTGATAAAAAACTCACTCAAAGGTTAGACTCTATTTCTAGGCATAATTAACCTAGAAAACGATCATCAACAAAGTTCGAGCACTCCAAAACGAGCGCTTGGCGGCTAAGTTTGGCTGATTCGTTTAATGAGCAGTAGACAGAGGCATCCACATGGCGAGTTCAGTCAAGTAGAACGTAGAATATAAAACCCCAAACGCTTCAACCAGCTATTCAGATTCAGTCTCAAATAACTCCTTAGTCATCTAATCGAGCCCATCGAGATACATGGTCATATGTCTCGAATTTCCGTACAAGAACACATATATATATATAAAAGTAAATGTATATATTTTTTCGATGCAGCTCCATAAAAATAAAATACGTGATCGCCTGGAGGCTCCGTCTGGAGAGCTCATTCAAAGTATTGTAACTTCGAAATTGGGGGGGAATTCGGGGGTGCGTTCGACCTCACCAAGTTCCAGAACCTAATAGATGGATAGATTTTTTAACATAAGAGTATTGAGCCTCCGAACTGGAAAATTTAGGGACACTCACTCATTCTAGATTGTCCAGTCATGTTGAGTTTAATGTTCTGTAGCCAGCAAATTAAATTTACCCAAGGACCATTTTCAAGTACATATTGTAGATCTGTTAAACACATGGATACTTTCATTAATGCTTTTCCAAAACCTATAGAGTTTCCGAGTGATAGTTTGCTAAAGTGCAGAAGCTAGCCCGTATATCTCGCTCCCAGCAAAGTGTAGTCGATTGGCTCATAATTTGGACGGCCTGCGAGCATGTGCTGCGCCTGAAGTCGTAGATGAAGTTAACTGCTCTTGTCGTGAGCTACAGAGTCATCATCTCTTTTCTCATCACTCGAGATTAGATTTCATAGTTATCCTTCAATCACGAAAGGATACGTATAATTTGATTCTGGTGATGATTCATTATTACTCAAGCTTTATGAGATGATACTGCCATTTCGACTTGGACTCATGTTTCGTTGTGCAACGAATAAACCCAAGAGAGGTAAAGAGGTCTTCTTCACCCGGAAAACCCGAGACTGAGTACTACCTAGCTTTATGAGTTAGTGAGCTGGCCATTTCGTCGAGTATCGCCGAACAGACGCAAAGATTATGGTCGGAGAGTAAAAATTGTTTTCCGTAAGTTTAAAGCTCGAGCTAAAGAGGTAGAAAAGCTTGGTTGGATCGCCTGGAGTCTGCTGGCTGAGGGAAGTGAAGAGTAGATCGCTTGAAGACCTTTTCGCGGTAGCCGAGAAATAAAAGCAATAACTTTGAGAGTATTGATAGAAACAAAGTTACTCATGTATTTCCGCTAGGACACGGGGATATCAATCACTTTCAATTATCAAAACCACGTACAAATTCTTAATTAGTTTGTAGCTTAAATTCTGTAAAACAAGATTTAAATGAAATACCCATCTCTACTACTTCAATCAACTTTTGTTCCTTACTTTTTAGCTTTGTAACTGCCAGCACACAGTGCTTCCTCTTGTTGAAATTTCTTTCAACGTCAACAAATCAGGAATGTATTTTCGCTTGTATGCGCCCAGTATGCTATTCTAAATGTAGTTTTAAACGAGCCTTTTCAACTTCCGCCGCGATCAACTTACTATGGACCACTCCGAGCGCTTTAACTGATTTCTCCATAATTATAGTAGCTGACTCGGAAAGCTTTTGCGCGGAAGACAATATAATGTCAGAATATCTCAAAACTATGAGAATTCATTGTAGTAAAAGGAGCCAACTTAGTCTAATCCATCACCGCCATAACAGGAGCTGGGTATGCTCCGGAAACTCATATGGGTGACTTTTCCTTCTTAACCAAGTGATGCGTGTTTCTGTTGGCTCTAAAGATAAATCTCACGGTTGAGTTTGGGTATAATGTTCCACAGGGCACGAGATGAGAGAGAGAGCAGTAATTGCAGTGGATGTAGACTGATACGGTGTGGGTGACGCAGAATTAAAGTCTTCTCTAGTAAGAGATGGGATGTGAAGAGTGAGTTAAGAGTGGTCTTCTTAACGAAGAGATGAGAGTAATAATGAAAGATCGAACTTTAAACTGAAGACGTTGCGTGACGAGCGAGTTCTCACTCATTGGTCAATCATATTTCCTCCAAACTTCCCCTCTAGGTCGCAGCTGCGTTTCATCGTGCGCTGACCTCAATCCTCAACTAGCGATCCGTGAATGTAAACTCCAGGTTCGTAGAGGACACCTCGTATAGATAGAAGCGCGTCTTCGTCACCCAATAATAGACAAGCATTATTAGTTTTACAAAGCAAAAAGAAGTCAATTGGGACATGACTGCTGTGGCCGTCGCATATCAACATGCGGGCTCGGATCAGGTATAAATATCCGCCTTAATCACTCAACACCGATAGAACTGGATATCCATCCATTCTCTGAGGTAGTGTGGAGCCAGTCAGGTACGTTATTTGGTGAATTACAGGTTTTTGGAAGGTTTTTATCCTTGGAGATAACCGCACAGCATAGCGGAGTTTTTCTAAGCCCACCCACGCGATTTTGGGCTTTTGACGTCGGTTTCTTTTTCTAAGAATCTGCAATGACTATAGACACCAAGGATAACTCTTATATCGTCCATATTGTAAATATTTTCGTTGTGGATATTGTATCGCTTTCTTTCTTCTTCAAACAACTGTAGAAAGCGACCTACATGGTCGGGAGTGACTACATTTGCGCGTGGAGCTTCAATTTTCCTGCCAATGCCTGTTTTAAATATATTTATTCCGATCTATAATCTTTCCAGTCAGCCAGCTCCAAAGGGCTTTGATCTGCTTGGGACACCAAAATTTTACGGACCGTTTTCTCGAGCTCTCACGTGCGATGGGGGACAGCTATGTCAATCTTCAGAATCCAATCACATACATGTACCGTGTGGACAATTTTCTTGATTGTGCAATAATCTTTAGCAACAAATATCCGATTTGCGAGAGTCACTCGTCCCATGGTTACAATGATTGAGGAAGCATATATGCAATAGCAGCTGCACGCTGGCTTTAAAAATATATCAGGATCCAAATGAGCGACAAATTTTAGCAGCAGATAATTAAGATTGTCTGTATTGAAGCGCTTTTATTAACATAGCTAGGCTAGCACATCTTCATCATCATCATCATCATTTCGCTGGACAGGGGTTTACAGAATTAAAAACTCAATCATGACCACCATCACAATTCGAGAGAATAAAAACCTTTGGCGTACATGAGTTTAAGTAACTGTGGTACCAAGCCTGACTGATGACCTGATTCTACAGGGAGCCCGCATGCTTAAATGCTTCCAGGGCCAACCAAGGTCGCATAGAAACCCTGCACTTTCTACACGTCAAGGCAGGTGTATGTGAACTGAAACTCAACACGGATGATGAACGAATCAAAATATCAATTTTCATTGTCCTGAGTTGTTTATACTGAGAAACAGAAATCGCGGGGCTTCTTAATCTATGCGCGACAACAACCCACGGGACAGAGTCGCACAAAATTTATGTTTGGGCACGGCCAATAGTAGCAAATTATGATGTTACTCCACAATTAACCTTCCAGAGCCGCTCCGTCAGGGTTTATCAAAATGGAACTTTTGCTTCCTTGCAGAAACCGCTGCGGAGAATGTTGCGAGCTTGCCGAGTGAGCCTCGGAACCACTGCGTGCTGTTTCTACGCTAAGAGGAGCCAGGTCGCAGACAACTTGGATCCACTTAGTCTCATTGTCCAAATGGATATATATTGTACCTATTAGTACTGTGCCCTTGAGTGCGGTGATGACAGCCCTGGCAGACGGGACCGTAGATGCAAAAGACGACTCCCAGCCATCGCTAATCGCCAGGGCGACAATGGCGGGAAACATGACCGCCAAAAGACAAGGATCAGGAAGAATTCGTCGTGCACAAGTTCACGTGGGAAATTACAACTACATTTTTGTGATTGCTCTGTAGAATAATTTACTGATTTATGATTAATTGCGGCTCCAGTCTTGCTTGAGTAGCCAATGATTAAATATATTACAACTGACTTTTCATTGCCTGAAGCCGGGTCAGATGGTGGATTGGTACACCGTCCAGGCTATTCTTCCAAATAGACCGATATTCCATCTCATCTATGGTTATTGTGCCAAAGCTTTAGTTGTTGTAGCCCTAGGATATGTTCTTACTGTAGACGTCGCTTCTGTTCGTGTATCACGTCAAAAAATTACTTACCGACTTCAGTGGACCACCTGCTATGGTAAGGTTGTTGCCTTCGGCTGCGCCATCGGCGCGCGGCGTTCGGCTTCAGAGCTCGGGCCTTGCCCTCGCAATACTGATCACATGATCACAGCTTTTAAGCGAAAATAGTTTTATGTTATGTATAATAAAGGGTCTCTGAAAGCTTCTTAAAGAAATCCAGATTCTGCGAGGACCCTGTTCCAGATTAAATTTCAGCAAAATATTTTTCAGGAAGTTCATGCTTAAATCAGGATAGGAATTAACCAATGGTACTTTTTTCAATACGTACCTCACTATTTTTTCGTCCTCTCTCTCGCGTGGCTCAACCGCCAGACTCTTTTCATACATCTCATGGACATCGCCTGCGGCTTGCATGTTACTAAGAATGTAATCTTGTAATTCAGGCACTGCTTGTAACGAATATGGCATATTTTGATACTGTTGAATATCACGAATAACTTCTGCAGTTTTCGCACGTTTGGCAAAATTTATCCAGTTCGATTTTTTGATAATAGATGGAATACCATCTTCGATGAAAGTTAGATCAGTGAGATAAACACCTATTCATATTAGCTTGTGATTGATATATACGTAAAAGACAATACTCCACCAAAAAAAGGAATGCATGGTGGATTGGCATGATGGAGGCTCTCTCTATACTCCCCAAAATTTTTAGTGCTACCCATGAGTTTTCTCATGGACTCTAGAATTGCTATAGTTTTTGCAGGAATTTGATCCCACGTGCGCTTAAGCCTGTGAATAGGCGCTGTTCCGAGGGCAGAAATTATGGATGTGAGAGTTGAATAATTATTTAATTGTCGGCATTTCTAAAAGAGGTCAAAAGTTATTAGTTATTAGCTTTCAAATCGAAAGATGCTGGGAAGAATAACACAAGAGAGGGATTGGTCTAAAACATACATCAGCCACTAAAATAAAATGCTTCATGACCACGACTCTTTTCTTTACATCTAGCTGTGTAAGGATCATCTCTGCAACCCAGTTTGTCAACTGGTTTGAGTGTAGAATTAAAGCTTTAACATTTGGTGCAGGTTCAGGTTCACCTTCACCAACTTTTTTCTGCCATGTCTTATTCAGACATTCGGTAGGTTTTATCTTGCCGTAGAGTTTAGACTCAACAATAGTAAGTTGGCGAGAGAATTCAGTAACATCAATATCCAAGAATTTGAGCTTTTTCATATTTTTCGGCATGATTGGCTGGGGAACGATCGGGTTCACTGTCACAATCATTCGTTTTGCCGGGGTCTCTTGTCCACGTAAGCGCTGTTCTAACAGACTCATAAGGGGCGTTGAGCCTGGAGTTTCTGTTGCTTTAACGGTGTCTCTTGCGAAGTTATAAACGTCACGAATAAGTGCCTTATTATCTTCACTCTGGTCTTCCATCCAATAATTTTCGAACCAGCTTTTCAGTATATTAACGACCCGGAATCTAATAAGTTTTTGTTTACGATCTTTCCACGATTCGTACTCGGATTGCGACATATCATCTGGGGGTTGAATCTGAAAGCGCTGAACCAGGAGTTCAAATAGTTCACGAGCAGTAGTAAATGAACGATACGTCAACAAGAATGTGTTATTGAAATTCGATTCCAATTTGTCATGCCGAGTCAACTGCTCTACCAATGCTAATAATGTACCAGATTTAACTTGTGGAGGCTGAACCTTGAGATCATAGGCAACATCATCTTCGTGATCAAGCTTTAGATAGTTTGGAGGCTCATCAATATGTATAGTTGGTTGCTCAGCATGCACAGCAAGCACAGGATCTCGTGAAGTTGGCTCCTCTCCGAAAAACTTCCGGACTTTCGAGTTTTCGCCTTTGCGATAATTTGCCATAAGATCGCTGTCAGAGAATGTTTGAGGTTGTAGAACAGATAAACTAGGCCGAAGTACAGCATTCACTCGAGAATCATTACGAGAATGGAGAGGCCGATTATATGAGGTATTCTCAACCCTTCGTGCTTCTTGTAATCTAATATCTTCTCGGGGGGATAATGATGAATGTTCAGCTAAATGTCGTAACGAAATTGCTACTTGAGACACACTTGTCTCGAGTAGCTTCGCGCTGAGTCGAACGTGAGTAAGCCGTACTTCGAGCGGCTCACCTTTAACTGCAGCCCACTCGTCTCCTAGAGGACTAGTAACCGCCTGACAACTCATTAACAAATCTGAAAGATTATCATACAAGCCCTGCTTAAAAACATTAAAATCATCTAGCTGAGAGTTGCGAATACCACTCCCGAAAAATGATAGATCGATAGATTCCACGGTTGAGATCCATGGCTTGAAAGCTTCAAGTAATTTCGTCGCAGCCGAGCAAATCCCATTTCCAATTGCTTCATGTCGAGACGGCGTAATAAAATTTTCGGAAACCATAAGATGTTCTTCCAGCTTCCGAATTTGGGAGATGAGTACACGCTTAAGATCATCTGAGCGGTCAACTAAAGCAGCATCAGAAGGTACTGTCGACTCAATTAAACTTTTATCCTCATCTAAAAAGTTTTTACTGAGTAGTTCTCGTGTTCTAATCCTATTATTTTGCCAATTTCCTCCAGTTGAACTACCAATAACAAAGCCTGGAAGTAGCCTTGGAATATCCTCACCACGCTGCGCCCTGGCAACTTTAACATAACAGAATACGCCTTGCATAACTCCATCTGCTTCTTGCAGACACTTTTGAAACGGTTCGGCAGATGGCCAATCTGCCGCCGCAATATGTGATGAGATGACTAGTTTAGAGAATTTTGACATCATATCGCGGAAATGTGGGTATAATTCTTTATTGGTAGATATAATGGAAGGCTGACCAGAATGATTATCAGTTGTGCCTGATCCGGCAGCCAAGAGAAGACGTAAATGATCTGAAATATCCTCAGCTCGGCGCACATATTCGCTTCGATTGTTATTGTTAATAGCATCTCGATAACGATCAATTGCGCACTGCATGTTCGATATTAATGTATTCCATGTTAAGGGTGTAGACAGACTATCATCGAAGAAGGAGCGAGGTGAAATCTTAGCAGTGTGTGGTGATTTAAAGAGCGACGTTGTAAGAAAAGAAGTTGCTTCATTATTTACTATACTTGATTTATTATTTAAGATTTCCCCGTGAGATTGTATAGTTGCTGATGCTTCATGAGGAGAATCTCTTGGGGGTGATGGACATTTTATATCAGGGACAAGCGGCCTTTGCCACAACTGTTAATAATTAGCAAGGACTTTGTCATCAAGACACATTAATATTACGTAGGAATTATTCGTGGCTAGTGTAACTTTCTCCCCATCGAATTCAGAAGGATTTTCATCTGAATATTCCCCATCATCAACATCATCATCATGTGGATATCGCTGGGCGAAGTTCTCTAGACGGAGTTTGGTTTTTTCGGGTGAGCTTATCTTTATCCGATCGTGTGAGCTAGTTTCGTCGGATGAGGGAGATTCTAGAGGTAGATCACTTTGACTTTCTCCAGTTTCAGTATTAAAGTAAAAGAGTCTACCATCAAGTGTCGCTTGTGGAATCCAGTAATCCACAGGTTTTTGGTCCTTCACCGTCCCATTTACTTTGGTGGTAGGTGACTGAGCTACATCGTCTCGTTCCGAATCAGCCTCCTCATCCTCAGAATGGTCATCATAGTCCTCTGAAGCTTCACTTTCATCCGTTTCTTCGTTCTCTCTATCATTTCCAGGTCCGGCAGATCTCTCGTTTGTTGAATCTTCAAGATTTGGAAGAACTTGGCAGTAGTTGCTGGGGAACCAGCCTCGTACACCCTTGATAACACCATCCCACCAGCCACTTTCCAGCTGGGTAATAACCTGAATGACGTCTCCTTCCCGGAAACTTAAGCTTGTGCGGTCATCCGTCTCGTAATCATAGAGTGCTCGCACATACATCACCGGCAACTGGGCGTTTCCTAATAGTCCATTCATTTGTAGCTATGCTGATCTGAGTTTTTACACGATTTGCGATCCTTGTTAAAGGTCCGGAAATTTTGAGTGCACGCCTTTTATGATGACTGAAGCTAGGAGTTCGAATGAAGACAGTAATGTGTAAGTTTTGATTGGATTGGAAATAAGCAAACGAAAAGCTTAAGAATTAATGAGAGATGACAGCTGTGTCTGATCTATAAATATGTCGTTACCTCTGAATTGGGACATAATGAGCATCACAATGTTGTGATTGAAGGGTCATGAGATGGAACTCACTCATGGTCGCACGCGGTCCCTTTCCCAAGAACGATAGGTGACGGGGGTAGCGCGGAAAGGGATAAGTTCTGAATCTTTTGGGTCTCTGAGGGGTTAGGTCGGATATCAATATTACAGATAGTGTTATGGACGGGTGGTGGGGTGAAGATGAAACCACAGATAAAATAATACATGAATGATGAAGAAATCTATCTGGCTGCTGTCCGTAACATTCAAAACCGCGGGTCATGTCACGGGACACTTACTGTTCTTGAACCCCTCACATAATCTGTACAATTCCCGCTGTAACGCTGTCAAAAGTTACTTTTGTACTTACTTCTGTTGGATTGAGGGACTCACTCTTCTCAAGAAAATCATTTAACTTTTATTAATCTTTTTTTACCAGTTCGAAGTCAAGGTTATGAAAATTGTACAACTTGCAAGCTCATGCTATCGATTACTAATACATAATCAGTCAACCGCTACTAGCGTGCGAAACCGGAAGCCTGCCTGCCTGCGTAAACCCGAGAGTATATCGATACTTGTAGCAAATATTCCGAGCTAGTTTTAACTCTAGTATTAAAATCAACTAAATTAATCTTCTAGAAACTTGGCTCGGAATAGGAGGAATTCTGATTTAATTATCAGATTTAAATAGCGTTCAAATTGTTCTCTGACGTTCTACGCACATAAAGTTTGTGAGTAATCAAAGAAAATATCTGATAGTATATCGCCGCCATGATGTGTACACATTGAATAAACAGCAAATAATATAAAAAGGGGATAAAGAGACATGATATTCATTTATGTATAGATTTTTTAAAAAAGGCAAATTCTTACTTTTGTGTGAATTGACTATATTACAGTCTATCAACCAACGTTGATAAATGTACCGGTGTTGTCCTTGCTGAAGGAGTGTGTGTTTTGTATTGTCGAATACGCCTATTTTCATGATTGTGTGCCTAGAATCTTACTTTTTTTTTCTTTAAATATCGTCGAGTTTTTGCACCCAGATTCATAATAGAAGCAAACAGCTTTGTAGTTACATGTCCAATTTTCAAATCTTTTATAAATTATCCAATTTGATTCTTCTTCTAGCTCTTGAATTCCCAAGCCTAGTTAGCTCGACTAGCTAAATAATTATCTAGTGTAGTTTTGTCCTATCTCTGGCTTGCAAACATAAAAATCTCATACATGTATTTAAATATTGCAAGCCTTGGCACGCAAATTCATGTTGAGGGGTACCAAGATGATCAAGTATCACGTGATTAAGATCTCAAATTGAAGTCGTCCACTAAGTTTTTTGGTGCCAATTTCCCCAGAGAATAGTGTACCTTGGCGCGGGGTGGAGCTCTAGGCCAATCAGCTTGGCTTACATACATATGCATGCATATATGCATGTAGAAAAAGAGAAAACTAAATCATCTTGATTACTCTCTATCCAAGACTCATATTTATCAACACGCTAAACAATATCCTGTGATCAATATTTTACTGAGAATATATTTTGCGTAGTCTTATGAATATACAAGTACCCTCTTCGTCGTCCAGAATATTGATAGTGAGGTGCGTACTGAGACATCCGAGCTCGTTCATGGCAGCAGCATTTCAGAAAAAGACATCAACAAATCGTTCCCAATGGTAAGTTATTTCTATAGCGTCTAAGTTAATGCAACTGTTACCAATTCAGCTGAACTTATCTACATCTAACGCTATACATGTATAGTGCTATCGTTATATATGTATGCTGATGACGGGTGAGGCCGCAAGGCGACATGCAAGGGTAAGGGGGGAAGGCATTAACTGTAAATCGGATTGTGTGAATCAGGGATGTATAGATTTATTCTCTGGGATATTGTTTTGGCCCAAGTCCACCTACATGTATATATGAATTTAATGGTCTTGGTGATGATTTAAATTTTTGTCATTGCGGAAATGCATGATAGGCGTTAAATAAACAAATATAAATCATGCTCTGCAGCGAAGTTTCGCCTTTTGAGAACAAAATATAAGCGGCGTCTAATATGCGCTAATTCCGTTTAAGCTTGAGGCATCGTTTAAAAATTATCCCCCCTAGAGTCATAGATTGATTTGATTTGATAATGCTCTCTCCCCTAATCTTAATTTCTCCCAACAGCATCGCTGGGTTGGTGGAGAGGTCTCAACAGCTTACCCGGCCTCCCCCCCCCTGATAAACAAACATTCGTTAGTTCCCGGTCATTTTCAGCCCATCGTCGCCCTCCACCATGTTTCCCCCCCCTTTACCCCACTCTCTTCGCCCACTTTGCTCCCCACTCTATCCCGCTAGCACTTATCCCTACATCTTCCCCTTCCCCCTCCCTATTTCGTCGATGTTCTTCGCAACCTGACCTTCATCAACGGTACGAATTCCCATCGACTCCTCCCATCCCCCGGATACTTAGCACTATCTTTGCTCGTTGATCACGGCACATTTCTTAAATTCTCTTAATATTTTGCGTCAACTTACAACCTGCGAATATCTCTTCAAATAATATCACCTAACATCAATCGATACTAATCACGACCTAATTAATGATAAATTACCTGACAAAAAACTGTACTATACTGACCTAATAATTAACCAGCTGTTACTAGCGAAATTCAGAGGATAGTCAATCATCGATCTATGAAAGAAAGTGAATAAAATCGATTGACGGAAGAAAATACCGAGTAGCCCCACATCCAAATTCACGTTCACTATGTTGGTCCACACGCAAACGGCCACGCCATCTGTTAAGAAAGGTCCTACTGCTCCACCAGAAAAAAAATATAAGTGTAAGTTCTGTAATAGAGCTTTCAGCCGTAGTGAACATCGCAGTCGGCATGAGAGATCCCGTAAGTAGTGCCTTGATCACTCCATCAATATTAAAGGTATCCTCGCCATTTTCACCTTACTGATTATATCCCCGATAGATACTAAAGAGCGGCCTTTTCAATGCATGAAGTGCAGAAGTACTTTCGTGCGACGGGATCTCTTACTGAGGCATGACCGGACTGTGCATGCGAAAGATGGAGGAATACCCCTTCACAGCGACGGCAAAAGAAGGTCTACTACGAAAGCTAGTGCGCTCGGAACCAGCGCAAAATCTCCTATATCAATTGACACGGTGGCATTAGAACAAATCGAAGCCAGTAGTGATGGGTTGGTAGACCTTGAAACAGCAGCAATGCTTATGACAGACCTTCACCACAAAGCTACTGCTGCCATGAGGAACGCAGGAATTGGACCGTTCGAAAACTCACCAGGAATTTCTATCGCGCGATCACCAATAGAACAGCCGTCCATCACTTACCCCTCGGGAGCTGTTTCTTTGCCCCAGACGTCGTGGGATTTTATATCCGAGCAAGTAAAAAATCCTACATGCCCGGTTTCATCGAAAGCTTTGGGCTCACAACCTTCTCAGACATCATTTAATCGGACTATCAAATCTCATCGCTATAATCCACTTCCAAGAAATAAATATATTTCATCAAGCAATAATGAGCAAGTAAAAACATATCCTGAGTCCCCATATGAAAAGCAGAGACAGAGTATCAAAGCTCCACAGGTTCTTGACGAAGATGAGAGAAACTTAATCTTAGAGAATATTCGAATCAATGATAAAGAAGGCGCACTTCCCGATAGCTTTCACCTTCCTGAGTTAGCTTCTATAAACCATTTCCTATCAACTTACTTTGGGTTATTTCATCATCATTTACCATTTCTACACCCAGCATCGTTTAAGCCTGCCAAAGTATCTCCTTCTCTGCTTCTAGCTGTTCTGTCGATCGGTGCTCTATATGCTTTTAGCCAGAATCAGGCTTACATTTGCCACATAGGCTCAAAAGTGCTTGTGAACCAGTTCTTGCAAAATAAAGAAAATTTTAGCTCGAGAAAGTGCCCCTTATGGACAATGCAAAGCTCCCTCTTAAATATGATTTTCGCCAGCTGGAGTGGTGATCCTAAAGGATTGGAATGGGCATGTTCTATCAAAAGCCTTCTTGCAAACATGGTTGCAGGAAATAGATATGAATTAAAACTGCGGACGGAAGCTCGACATGATCGGCAACCCACCCGTGCCGAGTGGGTTGAAGACGAAGGTTGTAGACGAACGTACTACGCTGCTTATATCTTTTTTGGCCTATTGACGCTGACCTACAACCATACGCCAGCTATTAGCTTTAATGAACTTGAGCATATCTCTCTTCCATCAACAGAAAAAATGTGGAATTTGAATGTTGATGAGGAAACATGGGCAAGACAGATGAAAGATAATACACCTGTTCCTTCTTTCAGAAATGCTCATGATAACCTGTTTCAGGGAGAGTCATTATGCTACAGTGCGTTTGCCGCTCGTGTTATGATTAACGCTCTTTTCTTAGAAGTTTGGTATCATAAGCGGAGTCCAGAGGCACTTCAAGATGTTGTGACGGAGTACAAGCTACGTCTGGCACTTGAGTCCTGGGAAAAATCTTTGAATCTAAAAGAACCACAGAAAAATGAAAACTCCGACGGTGAACATCACAAGGGTCATCCACTGACATTTAATGCCATAGCCATGTTTCGAAATACCCGAGCTCGGCTTGAAGTTGATCTGAAGTCTATTCAAGAAGCATTGCGATATCATGATTGCTATGAGGTCGCGGCAGCTATGTCAAAAGCAAGAGATCAAGTAAGAAGATCCAGCGAATTGCTTAAGATAATTCAGGAATGTTTCAATTATCTCGAAACTGCGGCAATTCAAGGTTTTCGCTGGGTAACTCGTACATCGGCTACTAACTGGAGTGTCGAACATCCGCTCTGTGGCTTAGATCTCATGATTATTCTCAGCCTATGGCTTTACCGCCTAGAAAATGACGGGCAGCAAGTGACAGAAGAAGAATCAGAAATGTACCTTAAAATTCAAAAATTACTTCATGAAGAATTGATTGAAAGCTTCGGCACTAAGCTCAGCTCGGTTGTAGCTCGCCTTTGGGGCACCATGATTGATGAAGTTGTTGTCTGGGGGTAAGTGTTAATTTATATATAAAGGTGAAAAATTGCTAATTTTTTTTCTAGCATTACAAAAGTTATGGGTGACTCTTTTCGTCTTCACTCTCAGGCCCTTGTTGGTTATGAGGACGAAAACGACGCTTCAACTGTCTCCACACCTTCGATGAGTTCTCAAGGTGTGGACGAGAACGAGGATAGTCTCTATTAAGCAACTTCCTGTGTTTTTCAAGGCTCTTCACAACTCCTTCTCTTTTCTTTTTTATTTCTGCCTTTCATTTCTTCCGTTATCTTTTTCTTTTTCCACCCAAACTTCATTTAGACCTTTTGAAGATCTCTCTTATTCTAATGACAAATTGGCGCTTGGGGGTGATTGAGCCATGAAATTTAAATGTTAGGATTTTTTGGTATTTGTTTACTCTGCTCGCGGCTGGCCGATAATTTATGTCCACTATTAGGTTCATTTTCTTAATTTTGTGATCTAGAACTTTTAATGTCTACGTTTGAGGTACCTACAAGTCCTCTAACATTATTTTTACTTTATTTTTTCTCATTGTACTTCCTTTTAACTTCTTGTATCAATCAAAATATTATAGATGATTCGAATTTACCGCAGAAAGTCAGTCCTGATGTCGTACAGGCTGTTTTTAGACGGGTGACCTTATTATCTGTATATAGTTTTATCTCGCAGCCACTAATTGTTCAAGGGTATGTAATTGTGCGGTGACATGTAGCTCTTAGCATTGATGACCATCAGTGGGCTAGCTTATTTTTTTTCGATAACACGACGTGTTAACGTCCATCGATGGATGGCGCCAACCTAAATAATTTCTCCCATTTTATGAAGAATATTATATCTGGATCATTTGTTTCATGTTCCTGATCCTATGATTTTACAATACACATCCTTTTCTTCCCAACAGATAGTCCATAAATGACTTTTCAACTAGAAAAAAAAGAAACAAATTTTGCCCGACCGGGTTGACAACGCACATGTATTATGCGATCCCCCATAGAGAGCTACCAACCAGCCTTCAAAATTGAGATCCTGGCTTTTGAGGATCATAAGAGATCTCTCCAGCCTTGTGATCTCTGGGTTTCTTCTCCGCCAGGTATCCATAGCATCGGGAGTCTTCATACCGAAAATATATAGGTATTAAGATGGAGCAGTATGGATCTCAACTGAATAAGAGACCTGGATATATTCTCAAGGTATGTGTGGTTAAAGGGGCTTATAAGGCAAAAATCCAACAGAATTTCTCTGCCCCTTAGTTACTTGAATCCTCGCTCCTATCATTCTTCTCTGTAAAATGAGAAGTAGACAAAATTGCCATTGCTTTTTTATCATATTTTTTGGTGTTGAATTATTTTCGTCACGACTAACTAGGCACTTTGACTCAATTTCTCCGCATAGCCATGCAGGAAATTTCTAGACGGGTTTGGGAAAAGGCTTGCACCCACTATTAATTGGGGGTCTAATATTGAAGGAGTCTCTGTGAACTATTGGTGTCATTGCTCAAAGGCTGAGTTCACTCACTGGAAGTCTTAAAAAGTTCCACATTGCGTAAGTTAGATTGGGTTAGACATGGTTGAAATATTTTAACATGGTCACCTCTGGTAACATTCATGGCGTATTGAACGATGGCGGGACAAATCTACCTTTATTAGTAGTATAGTACAAGGATAGTCAGTCCAGTTAAAGGAATCCCCTCAACCCACCCTGACAACATCATGGGCCTCGTATCGGTTGAACGAGAAAGAGGACTTGAATGAAGACTGCTCGCAGTGAGGGAATACTCAAATACTTTCAATTCTTCTATCTAGAGCATGCAGAGCTACGCTGACAGATGTTTAAGCTGCTCACCACATCTAGAGACTGCCACGCCGGAGCTTGCATGCTACTCGAGACTGAAGATGTTCCTCGCGAGGGGCTTTTTTGGCACTTCAAGGCCTTTTGCCTGCCTACATAAACATGTACGTGAGAATCGTAATAAAGCAATCCAAGAGGTTAATATTGAGAACTTTTACAGATCAACCTTTCGTTTTGAATGCAATTACACAAATTTTCCCTTCCTTACAGGAGTTTGTTACATGAGAGCAACCATAGCTTCTGCCATCTCACAATGATGGAATTCAAGCCTTGACTTTAGCACATGGGTGCATGAGGGGACGATGATACTTGACGTGATTCACATTACGGATTTCCTAGTGCATATACATGATATGAGTAGACAGCGTCTTCAACCCTTATACTCCTTTTTATTTTCAACATCTTTGAATTTGGTGGAAACGGGATCCCAGATTAAACTCTCGTCGATTAAAACCAGGGACAACGGGACAGTTCTTCCCATCAAGGAATTCTACACAGGTACCTCGTTGAATGGCGGAGTTTTGCGACGTTATATTTAGCCCCATTAATGCCAAAACTTGAAGCTAATACTAGATGAGCCTGACTGACGGATTAATACGAAGAGACTGAAGTTCTGGGAGGTGAAGCATGGTGGAGTATTGATTGTATTATATTTTTCTTAACAACGTAGAGAATGATAAATTATGATGTGTTAGGGTGTTTAAGATTTCCACTATGAGTCAAAAAAGAAAGGGTGCTTGAGATTGGGCTATAGTGTCTCAGTATATATTTACAAAAGACATCCTTTCCTTTAATAGTTTTACCACATATGCCAGAGATTATATATAAAACAGCAAAGGAAGGCATCCAAGCCCAAGACTTCTAGAAATGATTTGCCGTTTCAGATTCACAGAATCTAATGAGTTGTTTTATCTCACGTTGGCGTTTCTTTATGCATCATGTGTATGCTCATCTAACGTAAGGGCTTTGGAAATACTCCAATTAAACAGTCTCAAAATCGTCTGAAGATGCTCTAATGAATCATAAGATGGCGATAGTCGGGCAAGCATATAGTGAAGCACAAACTGATCGTTTATCTAAGGCTCCATGGTCTATTGAGAAAATCTACTCGAGTCAGTCTCGAACAAAACTTACAAACATGTAAGATTTAAGCTGAGTAAGTCTGATCAGTGAGACGTTCAACTTGTCCTGGCAAAAAATTAATTGAGCGCAGATTGAGCTGCTTGTCTGGGTGTCGATATCTCGGTCAATTCCACAAAGACTCAATAAGAGGAGTGGTTCGAGGAGGATGAAGGTTCAGTGGTAGCGGAAGGGTATGCAAGTATCGAATCTAACGATGAAAGCCTCCATAGGTATCTCACCGCGATGATCTTGATTATAACAATATAGAACATAATCATCTCGTTAGTAAGGATAAGCTGTGTTTTGCCATATTTTGATACCATCTGTTCTCATCTACTAATTAACCGTAAAACATCCCTCTCCACACAAATAGTGACCCAAAATGCCCAGATACTATCATGGTACGTCTATCATGGATACGAGACCCGGAGACGATACCCACGGAGTAACATCGCTAAAAGAAGTATCGACAGGTTCGACAAGTTTACTAAGTATAACGTCGATATCGATCTCGTAAAGTTTTCTTTCAACCTGTGCAAATACTCGTTTCATGTGACAGTTTCCTGAGCAACTCATTAGATATCCACGTGTTCGTTCACATCTATGTATATGGTCGCAGTCCTTCGCCAGACACCATCTAACCCGACCATACCTTCAGCTATGCAGCTATACCGACCGCCATTTCGACCACGATAAAAGCCCTTGACGGAAGAGATCTCTTCCTTGCATACGAACAATGAGACCTGCACAGATGGCACGCTACGCTGGCCGTATTGAAATGACCTTCTTGCTGAGCAGGGTGACTGAGTGACTCGACGCGCTGAATCCGAGTCGCAGATCTTGCAGCACATCGACGGATCGATTTCGGAATATCTCGGTATATGTGGTCATCCATCTCCTTCACCGTCAGTAGACATGACCGTGAGTGTACGATGCGGGTCCAGTGGGTGGTATCCACCATGTTTCAGCAGTCGCACCCCCCCC
>JAATOF010005230.1:0-23050 GCA_013170925.1 Podosphaera leucotricha
ACTGCTTGTATATTTCTATACTATCTGTCATCACTAGATCCATATACTGAACGCGTCTTCTAATCATGTGAGTGCCAATTTTGATCAATTTTGAACCCTGAGAGTAGATTTTTGACATTGATTGATTGTTCCAATTACCGACATGCCAAAATTAAAACGAGGCCCTGCGAGAGCAAATTGTTAAGCCCCTTAAAAGAGTCAAAATCATGCCGTTCCGTCGGAAAGGAGCTCAAACGTCCTAGATATATTCATAATATATTTAATACAGTTCCCGAAGCCAGTAGAAGCGGGGAAAGAGAACGTCTAAGGAGATCCTACTCTCCGATACTAACAACATATTGCACATGAGATGAATCACGGGATCCAAAGATATGAAAACAAGTGGTAGCAGAATTTAAGAGTATATGAGGATATGCATAGTGTTAGAGATAGATTGAAAGAAGTAGGAGTATGGGTAAAATCCAAAAGTTACCGGGGGGCTGCAGGAGGGAGCTCCAAAAGCTTCAAATAAACGATTAGTCATCCATCATCTTCTGATCGCAAATTATTTTCCAGCTGATTTTTAACCTTTAAACAGTAAATAAGATGTGTGAGCAGACTACAACTATCTCCAGTCACTTTTTTGTGTAGAGTACGTAGATAGGAGACGTCTATGGTTGTTACAGCAACAGATAAAAGTTTTATTCGTATAATTATATAATTATACATGTACATGTACTTATTATGTATTTAAGAGTTTTAGATAAAATAGGGTTTGTTCAGTCACTTCTTGTGGAATATCCGTTCCCATGAATAAAAGAATAAAGCGTCTGTCTGACCTTGTCAATAAATTTCGGATTAAACCGCGCGATGAAGTTCGTTAATCCATGTACAAGTAATCACATAAAAATTCTACAATAATTACGTTATTCTGGTATGGTATGGTTAGCGTGTGTAATAATAGTATAATAATAGAGCACCAATCAACATGTACAAATGTCCTGGCTTAACGTTCTTACATGGATTAAGAGAAGTATGCGGGCGGGCCTGCTTGGCTTAGCTTAACCGACCTTGTCCTTGGGGTAATCCCAATGGTAAACAAAATGGCACTCCTTCCTCATTCAATCCAACAACTATTAAATATAAAATGATTGCGTGTCAACATTTTGTTCGGAATTGCCACTATGATCTTTTATATCTATACCGAACTCAAAACTCTAGCATCGCTTTTTTGGCTTGTCTCATGCCCACCTTTCACCATTCTAGTGTTGTCAGACCTACCTGCACATTGATTACTGGGCAGCTACATAAATTGAAGCTGCCCCATTTTTAGGCCATCCAAGGAGTTATTACTTCTTATATAGCGTAGACGTTATGGAGACACCTACAACTTCAGCCCCAAATCAAGATGACTCTGACATGGTAATTTCACAAATCCCTGATGTTCCGTCCAATCCAGATGAAATTGGTCCTTCTGGTCCTTCTGACCCTTCTGGTCCTTCTGGCCCGTCTGAAGAGAATATGGAACGTAGGACGCCTTGTTCAGACAGAACAGTAGAAGATATAGATGGTCTTATAGCTGAACTATTATCCGATGATGACTCCATTGAAGATAACGATAACGAAGAAGACCCCGAAAATGAAAACGTTGTGCCAGAAGATCACTTGCAGACGGATATTAGGACTGGCTTAACAGAAGACCAAGTCCTTGACCGTAGGAAGAAGTATGGGTATAACTATATAAAAGAAGAGAAGGAGAACATATCAGTCAGGATTCTGAGATACTTCGTAGGCCCGATTCAATTCGTGATGGAGGTTTGACTTTCCACCCTGACAACTCACCACATCCGTCCATATTTACCATATCTAAAGCTAATTCATTGCCTTCTAGGCTGCCGCAATCCTTGCCATTAGTCTACGAGAATGGGTTGACTTCGGTGTTATCTGCGCCCTGCTTCTTCTTAATGCCGCGGTTGGTTTTCTTCAGGAATATCAGGCAGGCTCCATTGTTGAGGAACTTAAAAAAACTTTGGCGCTTAAAACTTTAGTAGTTCGTCGAGGTACTCACCATCAAATAGAGACTTATGAACTTGTTCCGGGCGATATTCTTGAGATCGAAGAAGTGAGTTGATCTATCAAGTCAACCTAGCTTAGCTCAAAGATTCTAAAACGTGCTCCTTTAGGGTACCATTATTCCTGCAGATGGCCGCATTGTAGAAGGCGATGATTTTGTACAAATTGATCAATCTGGAATCACTGGAGAGTCTCTTACCGTCGACAAGCATCATGGTGATATCTGCTACGCATCATCATGTGTAAAGCGTGGTGAAGCCCGGTTAATTATCACAGCTACGGGACGTAATACATTTGTTGGTCGTGCCGCAACTCTAATCGACCAAGCATCTAGTAGACCTGGTCACTTCACCATAGTTCTACATAATATAGGAACGATCTTGTTGATCTTAGTGATTTTCACCCTCTTGATCGTCTGGATCTCTTCTTTCTACCGATCAAATGATATTGTCACTATTCTCGAATATACCTTGGCTATAACAATTATCGGCGTCCCAGTTGGTCTACCTGCTGTAGTAACTACCACAATGGCTGTCGGAGCGGCACAGCTTGCTAAGAAAAAGGCCATTGTACAAAAGCTATCTGCTATTGAGTCATTAGCTGGCGTTGAGGTCCTATGCTCTGACAAGACTGGAACCCTCACTAAAAATAACCTTTCTCTAGGGGAGCCTTTCACGCTACCTGGTGTAGAACCTGACGATCTAATGTTAACAGCATGTCTAGCTGCATCTCATAAAAAGAAAGGTATTGATGCCATTGATAAAGCTTTCTTTAAAGCTCTTCGCTACTACCAATCGGCTAGAGAGTCTTTGGGTACCTACAGGCTCCTTGAGTTTCATCCTTTCGACCCTATTTCAAAAAGAATCCAAGCTAAAGTTCAATCTCCCGATGGGGAGATTATACTTTGCATAAAGGGTGCATCCCTCACCATTTTGAAGACGGTCGAGGAAGAAAACTCTATTCCAAGGGAAATAGAACAACTATATAAAGATAAAGTCACGGAATTCGCAATCCGTGGATTCCGTTCCCTTGGTATTGCTCGTAAACGCGGTGGAGGTAATTGGGAGATACTTGGGATAATGCCGTGCTCTGATCATCCTCGGCATGACACTGCTAGAACTATACGTGAGGCTAAAACTCTTGGTCTTTCCATTAAGATGTTGACTGGTGATGCGGTGGGTATAGCTCGAGAAACTTCACGTCAACTGGGCCTTGGCACAAATATTTATAATGCAGAACGCCTTGGTCTTGGAGGCGGAGGGGATATGTCTGGCTCGGAGTTTTTTGATTTTGTCGAAGCTGCTGATGGCTTTGCTGAAATATTTCCACAACACAAGTATAATGTCGTACAAATCCTCCAAGATCGTGGCCACTTAGTCGCCATGACTGGGGATGGCGTTAACGATGCACCATCTCTCAAAAAAGCAGATACTGGTATTGCTGTTCAAGGTGCAACTGATGCCGCTCGCTCTGCCGCGGATATTGTTTTCATGGCTCCTGGTCTCGGCGCTATTATCGATGCTCTCAAAATTTCTCGACAAATATTTCATCGAATGTATGCTTATATTGTTTATCGAATCGCATTATCACTACACTTGGAAATTTTCTTTGGCCTATGGATAGCCATAATGAACCGATCCATCAAATTAGAACTAGTAGTTTTCATTGCCATATTCGCCGACGTTGCGACGTTGGCAATTGCCTATGATAGAGCCCCTTACTCTAAGTCTCCTGTCAAGTGGAACCTTCCAAAATTGTGGGGCATGTCAATTCTTCTTGGAATTATCCTAGCCGGGGGTACTTGGATTACCCTCACTACCATGCTTTCTCGCGGTCATAATGGAGGCATTGTTCAAAACTTTGGTGTTATTGACCCTGTTGTATTTTTGGAAATATCACTAACAGAGAACTGGCTTATCTTCATCACCCGCTGTAATGGTCCATTCTGGTCATCTAGGCCTTCTTGGCATCTTTGTACTGCTATTTTTGTCGTAGATATTGTCGCAACTCTGTTCACCCTTTTTGGCTGGTTTGTTGGCGGCAAAACATCAATTGTTGCTGTTGTTCGTATTTGGATTTTTTCCTTTGGCGTATTTTGTGTCATGGGTGGAGTTTATTATCTACTCCATGATAACTCTGGATTTGACAACCTCATGCACGGGAGATCTTTAAAGCCACGAAAACGAAGTAGACTTATGGAAGATTTTGGTATGTTAGGGCAAATCTGCATATCATATTTGACTAATAATCATTACTCAGTGGTCTCGCTGGAACGCGTCTCGACTCAACACGAAAAGTCAACATGATATAAGTTTGTCAATGCAAAATAAGCTGTACTTACTTTATCTGACGTGCGAGATAAGCCGGTAAAAAAGCACCCGGCTCATTAAAAGATATACACTTTTGGAGCTAGGATATTTCCCTAGAAATCCTATAATTCTGTTAGCCGCAAAAATATTCGGAGAATATCTGATTCGGATACAAACAGCTTGTTGTAGTGTAATTACTACATGTGATACTACAATTGCTCGACGCTAGGAAAGTTTGATAAGATTCCTTTCATGTGGTTTCCGCTGATACTGTTGTATCTTGAGCGTTTAGAATATTTTATAGAAAGACTTTGGTATCGACACTTTAGTGTCATACATGTAAATAACTTTAGCGTAGCGTATATAGCGCAAGGTACTCAAGTAAGCACTAGATAGTCAAGCACAAGCTTAAGTGTATAAAGTTGCAGTGTCCAGCCTAGATTCGCATGTACAATTAGTGACAAATCCCTTGAAGGGTTTACCACAAATTTTTCGAAGTTATCTCACGACGCATATAGAATATTTTTGTATTGTTAAAAATTAAAGAGACGGTTTGTTTAGTTGGACTAGGTAGAGTTTGAAGGTATTTTTCCGAGTGTTGTCATCGGGTTTTGATATTGGATAGCAAAACACAATCAGTACATAATTGAAACATTTTCAGCTTCACTGCTGCTGAACTTGTGCTCGACATACTGAAATAAAGCCTGCCACTTATATCGGGAGCTTTTTGCACGTTAACATCACCCTTTTTGTCGGCTTGTTCCAATATCGAGTAACCCGGGAGCTTTTCTCAGCTCCCTTTTAGACAATTTCAGAGGTATTTAATTGGATTTATAAAGGGCAATCGTGCTGTTGATTCTATAGATTCATAGCTTTTTTGTTTACAGCCATTTTAGAATGCAACGTGAAGTTTAATTAAGATGATCGTCTTGATAGGAGAAGACATCTCCCTCGACCATGCACATTTCTCCAGCGTTGGTGACAAGCAAGGATCTAACCTTTGTTCATATTGATTGCTATTGATCCTTCCCTGAATTTCAATAGCAATACTCACGTAGCTAGCTGTCATACATCCTGAAATCATGACATCTCCTCAACTGAACTTGGTCGTGCCTCGGTCGGCATGAAATGCCAGGCCGGTTTCCTGCTCTTCAACCCATATCTGACGTCATTCACACTCAAGCGAGCAACTATTTGGCTCACCCGATAGAATCACCTATTTCCAGTCCTATATTTTTAACTTCTGACGTTGGCGAGCCCATCCAAGACGGGCCACGAGGTGTCGCCGATTCAGGAATGATCTTTGTTTTGCGCGTATTGACGCCATCTTTTGTATATGAGAGCACAATGAACTATCTCGGGTTTTATTGCGTTGGCATTATCTCTCGGAAGTTCTCCTGCAACGTCCTCAGCTATTTGACACACTTCGAAGCGAGTCAAACGTTGCGCTAGTGTCGGGCGGTGAAGGAGAGTGTGGTTAGACGGTCTCTTATAGACTGGAAGATGTCTCGATTTATCGATTTCTCCTGTTCAATATGACGACACTAAGAGAGACATAATCTTCTGTGGCAGTTTGTGTGATAGACACGTCACTTTGCAATGATGTGATGATGTTGCTGTTGCTGTTGCTGCTGTTACTAACTAGAGATTTCCTTGAGACAAACGTGAATTGAAGTCAGATAAACAATAATAAATCACCAAAAGTGGTGTCTTTGATTGGAGTTGTGGGCTCTGAAGCCGGAAAATGCGGGGTTGTAGATGAGATTACGGGCGGCCCCACACGCTGCTTTGCCTAGTCATTTGACATGATTCAAAAATAGTTTACTCCGATCAAGACGCAGATATTCTCTCTTACATGTGTGCGTCGGATCCTCATATTTCAGAGAGTCTTTGGCTTCTTTTCGGGTCAGTTTTACTATTCTAACTTTAACAGTTTTGCCCTTATTATAACTGAACAAACAAACGCCAAGAGCTCCGGAGAAGCTTTTCTAATGATCCCCGTATTAATTGACTGTGGCCTATTTCATTTGCAAAAATGTAAAATAAATTCAGTTTTTTTTAGTGAACTAAACACCTCATCAAACGCCCCTATCACCAACAAGCTTCCGAATGGAGATATTTGATATCCTAGCTACCTGACTAAGGTTGAATAGTCATACAAAATATAAATGTGTTGGCCACAGACCATAATATTGAATTAATTACGTTTATTCCGGCATTCTTATTTCCCACTTAACTAGTATACACGGCACCTAGATTCTTCATATCTCGATTTCTCCACGAGTAGAGTGAGGGACCTTGTAAATTGATCACCATCTTACATGACTGGATGAACTCTCACGTTCAGCAAACAAGGCCTACAGCGCCTTCTGTGATGAGCGTCGGTACGTTGGAGATGGAGGCTATCTCCGCCAGTGAAAAACATGTTGTCCTGAGCCTACAGCGTGACTACGTTAGTTGCAATAGTGCTATTCATATAAACACATAAAAAGTGTTCACAGCTTACCACACTAGGTTCTACTAATTCATCTTCATGCCTCGTCTCTTCAATACGCCATGAGGTCTGTAGACGATAGCGACTACTGTGCGAGAGGAAATAACCCCTCGAAAGGTATTAGCGAGAGACTTAAAGTCCTCGGGAGTATGGATAATGAGACGGATGCTAGAGAAGCTACTGAGATGATTGAGTCTCACCCATATGTCAGAATAGAGCCTTGTGACGACTTTCTTCCAATGCATCGACGGCGACCTCCAGATGCCGCAATTGCAAATCAATTCACCTCGAATCAAGAAAGCTCTTGCTTCTTTACACTAATTACTTGATATCCAGAGTTACAGTGATCTGACGATGCAGTGTCGATGAGATCGCATGGTTCGTGTTGTTGGAATTAGTGCTACAGGACAAATCCTCGGGAAACAACGTTGTCTATTTGGAGAAATGAGTTAATTATCACTGATACAATATTTGGTACTCAGTCGTAATCACTAAATAAAGTTTCTAGAAAATCTGTATAAATAGCAATTAACAACTCCTCACTTAGGATTTAAAGATTCTTCTTCGTGCCATTCCGTCTTCTCGTGAATCTCTCAAGTTTAACCACTTCGTACTACATCAATCTTGCACATTTCTACACTTGTGATTCAAAGACGATGCGTGAAGATGAGAGAAATTACCAGGTAATGGAAGCCCCGCAGAAAATTCGAGGAAATACGTGTATGCAAACCTAGAGATTATCATCTAAGAGGAGGCAGGGCAATGTAATTTATATAAGGCGGATAATCTCAAGTCTGAGAAACAGTGGCAGTTACCTAGCCATAGTAGGATCTTACTCGGAAAAAACTAAAGTTTCAAAGGAAATAGCCGGCGACCAACCTTATTCATATGAAGCAATGCAAGTATATTTCTAGTCCGCTGTATATCTAATTATTATAATCCATGGTACCCGCGAAAAAAAGCCTTGGTGATAATATTTGGTCAAAGGTACTTGGATATTGACTTCCATTGCGAGTGATTTTATATAAAGTTTATTGATGGTGATCCGAAAAATTTATACAGATTAATTTAACTTTATATACACTCCAACATTATTTGAAAATTTCTTTTTTGCAATATTTGATTCAGTTGTACATGAACATAAATTTGAAGAGTGTACCCAATATTGTAGGAGCCTAGCTTTCGCGGGTTCTTGTGCGTGCCAATGATGTACTAGTTAGAGTTCCTGATGTTATTTGTCGACCCCTCTTCTCGGGTCCAAATGCGACGGTTATTGTAATACCTAAAGCAATAATTGCAGTGGCGATTCCCATGACTGGGCCATAAGCGGGTTTACAGGGAGGCTGTGAGGAGCGAGAAGCCAAATTGGCTACACAACGTCGCTCCGCAATGGCATTAACAATTTGCGTACTCGGCGACGAAATCATGTTGCCTAGCTGATATGTAATACCCGAAAAAGAAGAGCGATAGGCAGGAGGTGCAAGTTCATTCAGGTGAATAGGAATCACTCCCCATGCGCCTTGCACAAAAAATTGCATGAGAAAGCCGGTAGTACTCAAAGCCGACTCGGAATGTGGCAAGATCCAGGCGGGAATCATGAGAATAGAGCTAAGTGCAGCAAAGATGATCGTCCGACGGCGGCCAAAAAATTGCGAAATATATCCCATAAAGGTGCCGCCGACGCACGCACCCACTTTCATCCAGATTGAAGCTCGGCTTGCTGCGGCATTATCCAACCCTTTACCTTCTTTCATCAAGGTTGTGTAAGAATCCTGTGTGGTGTGAGAGTAATAATTGAACCAGGTCATAAGAAAAGAGCAATAGAGGCAAATTTTATACTGGGTGGCTAGCATTTTTCTTATATTGCGCAAAGACACAACAGAAAGGGATTTACGCTGACCACCTTCCTTGACGGGACGTAATTGCTGTGATTCTGGGAAGAGAATGCGTAAGAATCCAACGACAAAACAGAACGCAGCAGCTATCCAAAAAACCTAACGGAGAATTGATAAGCGATGGAGAGCGTAAACAGCGCCAAGACTCACTATTTTGAAGGTTTCAGGTGCTCCTCCAACCCCTAAGTTGGCACACGCGGCTAGTACATAGCCAAAAGAGTAGCCCTGTTGTAAGATGCCTGAAATTAAGCCTCGAGCTGCGCTTGGGCAGTTTTCTAATGCCATTGCCATGGCATTACCATAAATACCGCCCATAAATAAGCCAAAAAAGGAGCGTACAATAAGTAGATTTCTATACGTCTGACAATAGATGGTTGCAACTTGTAGTAATCCAAGGATAAATAAATTGATTACCAAGGGCCATTTGCGACCAAACCTATCACCCACGATTCCAAAGATGGCCGCACCAAAGGAACGCAAGAGAAGAGTAAGAGTTATAGCGCTTGTAATTGTGGTGTTACTTGTGTGATAGCTAGAGATATGTCGGTTAATTCCGATTTCAAAAGCAGGCCAGTTATTCTAATGAGCCCCTATAGCAGAACTCACAATTGAGCTAGCTTGGTGGTTTGGATTGACAAGGCATGGAAATCAAAAGCATCTGCTGTCCAAGCCAGGAAACCTACGACAAAGTAGAGCCAGTCATTCGCTGAGAGTAGTGCCAGAAGGCTCACTGGGTTTTTGAGCGGCTCGAGCGCAACCCTTCCACCATGAGTCTCGTCAAATTGAGTTTCAATAACGCGCTGATCTAAAATGAAGAGATCAAGCCATGCCTGACGAGCTGTTGCAATGATACCTCTGAAATTTTGATTTATAGGGTCATTGTTTGGTGTAGTTGATGACATGACAGAAATAAATCGTAGGGAAATTCAGAATATTTCACGCAATAGGTATGCGAAAAAAACGTTTTATTCAGGTAGCTTATATGGTCATTTATTTCATTGGGATGATGCAAACTCCGCATGTAAATTTCTCACATGAAATTCAGTTTCTCTTCTCTTGGACAAGCCACAAAAAGGCTTTTCCAAAGTTTAACTCTCAGTCTGCCACATTTTGAAAGCCCATCGTGACGATGAGCTGAGTGTCAAACGAAAAGGTCTGAGTGAGGGTGCCGACAAATAAATTTTTTCGATTCAGCCTACTTTTTCTCGGCTTATTTTAAAGCTGCACACTGACTGACTGTCCACGTTATTGAGTTATAGTTTCGTATTTAATCCATTAAACTTATGTGGCTGAGGGCCTAATCTGTTCATACCTTAGAAGTTGCCCAGTTTCCGCGTAGGAAATCCTGAGTCATAAATTACCTCCCTTCCCCTCTACTTGCCTCTCCATTCAAGACATCTATCTGCTTTAGCCTCGAGACTTAATGATTTTTAATTAGCATAATGTGAAGCATTCGACGGTGTCTATGGACACATAACAAGTCGTCTCATCATGTCCGATTTAATCGACATAAACGGGTAAATTGTACTCTCGTAAGTTTTGGGCAGGTAAGAGAGTAAGCAGTTAAAAGGTCATTAGAAATTTGATAATTACTACTGAACATCTCGAGTTGTGTCGGCTCTATTCAACAATAAGTTTTTATCCCTGTAAACTAGACTATGCCACGCCTAGCAATCAGCTGCTCATGATATAATTAGGGATTCCCTATAATTAATTTATCTGTCTATTATAGTGCTAGGGTAGAATTGACATAGTGGGGTCAGACCTCGCTTCAGGGATTAACTCCTACTAGTGATTAGACTAAGCAGGGGATAAAAGTATTTTGCCTGATAATTCAGTGTGTCCAATGGTTGATAATAGCTCCCAAGATAGCCTTTATCTTACACTGAATTTGCGGCAACCAACGTTTTCATATTTACTTCTCCGACCTTCCTTGCTTGGAGATTTTTTGTCAGTAAATTTGTAGATGTAAGATGATTTGCAGAATGACGACTCAGTTAGCTAAATTATTCTCTATAGAATAGATGGATCAACCACAATTATCACCATCCACGTCTTTGTCTAAGCGTTTAATCAGAAATCAGTGTACATGTATTCAGGTGAATATATAAAACTAATTGTATTATTGAAATAATCAAGAGGAGGATTGATTGGATCTTTGGGCGTCCTTTGCGGGGTCCGAGAAAGGTCCCTCTCTGTTTTGGGAGAAAGATTGGGGGAATACCACTTCCTCTATTTATTCTGAGAGGATAATACCTTACATGGCATGTACAGATTACGACCTGGAATTTCTGTCATACTGCATTGTGCTATCTAGAACAATGGGAGAGTTTGAAGAAAGGTCAATTACTCCCATCAATTAGCCAGCCACCATACTCACCTGACTTCAGTCCCACAGAACACGTCAGGAAGGTCGTGAAAGATAAGATCGAGATCGGGTATTCGAATTTGGATATGGGGAAGCGCCAGTCGTCGGATCAGATCCGTGCGATCGTGAAGGAGGCATGAGATTCTGTGAGTACCCAAGAACTTACAATTCTCATTGATAGCATGCATGGCAGATGCTAGGCCGTAATAAATACCAACGGAGGACCAACCATGTATAAGTTTCTCGGTTCTTGACGCCATTTTCAAAGATTTTGTAGTACTGTGCAGTTAGATAATCACGATGTTCAAAAGAGGCAAAAGAGGCTTAGTAAAAGGAGCTCGTCTAAATGCGCCAAATCAAACGGTAAAATCACCATACAAATTATCCCTGCCAAATCTCTATGTCGGGGTACACCATGCCTAACTAGGAGTAGTAGATCCACCAAACACCCCTGTTTCTACTCCACTGTGCTAATCCTACCCACACCACAGTACAGAAAGAATGACTGAGCACCAGAGTACAAATCTCTGAGGAGAGATGGCGATCATCGGATGACGCAAGGCAAAGTACAAAGCAAAACCTTATATTTATTAAATGAGGAATCACGGAACATGCATATATTTGATGATCTCGGGCAAATGGCCATACGGTACGGTCATGCTAATCAACCTCATCATGCCTGATGACGTTAGAGCTATCTAAGTAATGGTAGCGTAGCAGCAGACATGCCAAGGCGACTAGAAGGCACTAGAAGTCTTAAAGGACCGTGAGCGTGAAATTAGCTACGTAATCGAGAAAGCTAGTAATGGAGCATAATAAACCAGCCAATGAACAAATCGATTGTCAGGCAAGGGCAGCATAAAACGCTGCCAAAGCTGCCTAAACAAAATTATTTGAGACCCAGGCAATACGCGTCTGGAACCTTTGTTAAGTACATTGCCCGTCACTTCATCAACAGGTAGAACCTACGGTAACATCCACCTCTAGTGCGTCTGAAACTTTAATTTTTAATCTTCATTGTCTATAAACTTAATTTATTACCCCCGACATCGGCTAGACATACTGTCTATGGTTTTTTCACTATGAGAAAGCTTTCATAACACCAGATATCCTTCATCACTAACTTACAAAATAAGGGTAAAAAAACGCTAGAAGTGGCAAATATACAAGGATTTCATAGATTTACAGTGGTTGGTTATCGGAGTACACCACTAAATAGTGTATCACAACTTGTGCGGGGACGACCACGGAAGTTATCGTCTCGAGATAATCGAGCTCTTGCTCGTTTTATTCAATGGCGGGATAAAAATGGCAGTAGAAGCTACAAGATCTACAAATTTTGAAAAATAAGATAAATTTATCCTGCGACTTTCCGATGGGCTTTGAGAGAACAGGGTCTTTGTGCGGTAGAGGGTGAGAAAACTATTATATTGGGCTACAGAATATGGAATTTTGACTTTTGAAAATTGGAAAAGGGCCACTCGGTCTGATGAGACAAAATGGCGATGGCATAGCATGGTCTAAACATACGAAAACCTACCTCGCGGAATAAGAAATCAAAGAGATGCTGACTTTGATGGCGTATGACATGGTTTGATGCTAGTGGATGAGTCGTATGGTCGGTAAAATGAACTCAAAGCAGCGAATAAGTGTTCTGGGTACTTGTTTGGCCCCAACTATCTTGATCAAGTCGCAAGCAAGTTATATGACAAAACAGAAAAACTTTGTTTTTCAACAAGACAAAGACCCCAAACATAACCGAAGGAATATCAAAAATTAGTTATCTACAGCATAACCAGCATGAAATGACCTTCACAATCGTCTGATTAACCCCCAATGAGCACTTGCTAGAAACTCGGAAACGGGGGTTTCAGAATATACAGCACTCAGATAGCCAGACTTTTGGCGAAGATTCGCTGGAGGGGATGCAACATTTCGTGTTTTAGCAACGGAATAGCGGTGCATCTTTTTTTATTACACAATAATTCTTCTGATTACCTTGCAATTACGCAAAAATAGATGAAGGTTCCAGTAGTTATACGACAGAAATTCCAGGACATATTTTACAGCACCTAAGATACATAGTCAAACGTCGACGAGAAATACCCGAAAACACCAAAAAGTATGTGTGCATTGATGAAAAGGGTGGATGTGATATGGAATAATCACATTCATGAAGATTCATGCCGCTCATAAATTAAGAGTCTGCCATTATGAGTTTTAGTAGTAGACAAGTCTAGAGCTAGGGTCGGATGGTGTATTGGTGCATCGTCCAGGCCGTTCTCCCAAGTAAATTCTGGGTATCCTGAACACATGCCCCGTTTGAGACAGGAGAAAGATGGTTCAAATCCAGCAAGACCCACAGGCCTCATTTCTCGCGGTGACGCTGTTCTAGTAGAGCGACGAAGGCAAGCTCAGATAACTAGAGGCTCAGATAACTAGAGGTTTTTCCCGCTTTTCCCTCTAGTGGGTAATCACGGAAGAGGTTACATGTCGCAAGGCGGTTACTTCGAGTGGTATTTGTAAATGAAACCTGAGTATGAGTGTTCCAACGTCAAACTGAGTCATTCTACGAAACATAGGATGTCCGTCGTCATTAGTGTCATAGCCTTAAGCCTGCATACACGAAAATGATGTAAAAAAAAAAAAGTCTAGAGCTAGAGGGGTGCCCCTAATTATGGTCATGCTCACTCGTTCCTGGAAAATTGGAGTTTTGGTATAACGATGATTTTCTCCTAGTATGTATAATTAAATGATCTGCGTCTCCACCTAAGCTACGCTACACTTAGAATTAAATTACTCTTACCTTTTTCTGATTAGCTCGACATGGATAGGGATTGTCTGGCATTTTCCCCAAAAATAACACTAACCACGATTATCCACATAAATAATTATGTATAAACTATATTTTCTTCCCAGGTTACATGAATAATTTTCGTTCTTAAATAATTCGCATTCTCTCGTGTTCAAGAATCGTAAGTTTCGATCCGAGGATCAACGCGTTGGAATGCCAAGACTTACAATGCCTTTCTACCAGTTTTCGAGTTAGTGGGAATAGAATATTTACATATACCTACAAATAGTAGAAAGCCCCTGTAGAAGGTAAGTCCTGATACTTCCAGTGGAATAGATATCGGGAAGATAGTGCACAGAAGTTCCCTTCTAGAAGATCTCCACTTACACATCTCGTCAAAAATAGATCACTATGAGTGAGTGAGTGTACTGTTATTTAAGATAGGATATACATGTACATATACACATATGTATGCTTAGTAATAAATATATGGTAAATGCAAATTAGATGTTTCATGGTTGGCATCAATTATTGGAATCACGTTTTGTTTTCAAATGACATCATAATGTAGATAAAAACCGGTGAGAAAACTTAACTATTACGACATTAGCTCCACATGGCGGAGAAAAGACAAACTTAGTGACAATGAAAATCTTGGAAATATGACTCCAATTACAACACCCATTTCTCTGGAATTGGATAAATATCTTTCGTCCCTGATTAGCATTAAAAATGCTATTCCCTGTCAGCCCCGTTCTCCATAATTAAAACGTCGACCGGGGAGGAAAGTTATTTATGGATATGTATTACATATATTCTAGTTTCTCACCAACGTCTTTGGATATAATTACATGTACAGGTATAACAAAATAAAAAAATCACTGATTTATGGACTAATTACTGACAGTTGTATTTTCTGTCGGGTGTTCTTGATGTGCCAATGATCGATCGACCACTAGTGTTTCCACAAATTTCCCAAATTTCCTTGTGGATCTTGTCCCACGAGCGGAATCATACGCATGTGCAATGAATGGTGTAGCAGCCAGCCATCTAGAGCTTTTGGCGTGAGAAAATGAAAGTATGAGTTGGCGCGGGCCTCAGAAAGAGGGCAGATTATAGGAACAGTGTGATAATTAACTTCCTATATAGCATTAACGTGTAAGTCAGTGCAAATTTTATATATATCATCTCACAGGCATCGCAGTCAAACGGATTGCACTAATTATACATGTCTTCCAAGCCCCTATAATTTGATGGAATTAGTTTTTACACGTGAGAAGGGTGAATGAAAAAAAGCATAAATCTCCTCATGCTAGAAAAGGCCAAGCGTTTTTATTTACCAAAAGATTTCCAACTCAATTTTGAGAGTAAACAAAGTTTTGAGTTTATTTTGTACATTTACGTCACCTTTGCAGCTTACTCTGTCTGGCACAGAGCTAAAGTATATCCCAAATTGGAATATATATTGAGCACATTGTGCTAAATATTATATGTTATAATTTACAAGACTTACTGTGACTGGGGGTAAACTTTAAGGCTGTACCATAGTACAAAACTTGACGGAATCTCATGCATGCCCCTGTACAAATTTATGCAAATCGCCTCGGCTCAATGCTCAGACCAAAGCCGAGGATGAAAGAAGCCGGTCGGCTGAGCTATGAATGATGCCGGGCTATGATGAATAGGGAGCGTCGCAGTGATACATGTAGATAGATGGGGAGGGAGATGAACATCAGTAGCATATAAGTTGAACAGATTCGTGATAGTATAACCTTAAATAATATCAAGGCGCGTAAAAATTAATAATAACGGTTTTGAGACTGGGGAGTAGCGCAGGGTCACTTGGGGATTGTGATTTCTCCCGTGACTGTTTATCTTTTTATCTTCGTTTTTATCAGTCAAGTTTCAACTTCGTACCCCGGTCTGGTCATACCCGCCTCGTTGCAATATTTTTTACTATTTGGACCAAAATCTTCCCTTTTCTTCAGGAGCACCACAACATATACTATCTTTCATTTACGACCCACAACACAACCATCTTTACAGCTACAGATCAATTTGTAAACTCTTGCTGCTTTTTTTAATAAGTCGCTTCAAGTAAAAAAAGGACAGAAGAGGGAGAAAAAAAAAAGGAGTAAGAAACGAGTTAAAAATCTACACTCTCAGATACTCACTTCTCTTCTAACTATTCAAAAATAATTATCACGGAAGAACGAAAATCAAGAGAAGTATAGAATTTTTTAACTGATCTAGGGTCAGTTTCTGAAAACCGTCGTCTACCTTCAAAATTGAAGTCATTCAACGATGTCACCTGAACCTACAAACGAAGCCTATGTCAAAATACTCACAACGCCACCGCCGACGGGAACCCCCTATTCACTTCCTATCCCTGGTAGTGAGACCGAGAATCGAACTCCAATCTACAGACACTGGCAGTTTGTGAATAAACCACTGCTGAGAACGCTAGATCCAAAAGTTCTTACGGTACATGATTCCTTTGAGGCATCTCTCAAAAAGC
The DNA here is from genome assembly GCA_013170925.1 of Podosphaera leucotricha. Classification (NCBI taxonomy): domain Eukaryota; kingdom Fungi; phylum Ascomycota; class Leotiomycetes; order Helotiales; family Erysiphaceae; genus Podosphaera; species Podosphaera leucotricha. The sequence continues at coordinate 16,431 of JAATOF010005230.1, forward strand.
GCGCCAATTATCGTTGCTTGGGAAGCAGACCATGGAATGCAGCGACACAAACTTACGGAGACTATGAATGGTTAACATACGCCCAGGTCGCTACAAGAAGGAAGAACTTTGGCAAAGGAATTGTTGAATTACACAAAAAATCTGGTGTGACGAGCCGAAAATATGCAGTCGGTTTGTGGTGCCAAAATCGACCTGAATGGCAAATATCTGGTTAGTCTCGCCGACACTCATATTTGCATGGCCTGAAGACTAACATGCTATAGATCTAGCGTGTATATCACAGTCGCTCTACTCCGTGTCAATATACGACACTCTAGGCCCTGAAACGACTGAATATATCATAAATCACTCAGAGCTAGTGTGTGTTATTTCATCCCTAGTTCATATTCCGACTTTGCTCAAACTTGCTCCTCGCATCCCATTATTAAAGCTGATAATATGTTTGGACTCAATGGACGCTGGCGAGCGTCCTGGCGACTCCAAGGCCGCATTGCTAAATGCTATGGCCAGCGACGCCGGGATTAAAATTTACGAAATGAAAGATGTGGAGGCCATGGGTATGAAATCTATGATCCCAATGAATCCTCCCCGTCCTGATGACATAATCACAATTAACTACACCTCTGGCACATCGGGAATTCCAAAAGGTGTAGTTCTGACGCATAAAAATGCTGTTGCAGGCACATCCTGTGGCCGTACTTTTACTGATACCATTCCGACTGATGCGTTAATCTCATACCTCCCGTTAGCGCACATCTATCAGCGTGTTGCCGAGCAAGGGTGTTTAAATGTTGGTTCTTCAATTGGTTACTTCCACGGTGATGTCTATGGATTACTTGATGACATTAAGCTTTTGCGTCCAGCTGGTTTTATTAGTGTGCCTAGAGTTTATAATCGGTTCGGTGCTGCTCTTCGGGCCCAAACCCTTGATGCCTCTGGTGTACAAGGCGCTATCGGTCGGCATATTATCAATACTAAGCTAGATAGCTTAAATTTACCCCCAGGAAAAGCTTCTAATCGACATCTACTCTACGACTATTTTTTCGCCCATAAATTACGAAGTGCCTTCGGCCTTCAAAATGCAAGGACTGTAGTTACAGGCTCTGCTCCTCTCGACCCTACGCTGCATCAATTTCTTCGCGCTGCATTTGGAAAGCCTTTCGTTCAAGGGTATGGATTAACGGAAACATATGCCATGGGATCATGTCAGCATCCGGATGACTTTAGCGTTGGAAATTGTGGAACGATCGCTCCTGCTATGGAAGCATGTCTACAATCAGTGCCTGATATGGAATATCTTGTCACAGATTCACCTCATCCACGTGGTGAGCTCCTTCTTCGTGGTAATGCCTTGTTTAGAGAGTATCACAAAAATCCCACTGAGACTAGCAATGCAATTCTTCCTGATGGATTCTTTAGAACCGGTGACATCGCTGAGATTGACAGCATGGGCCGATTAAAGATAATTGACAGACTCAAAAACGTGCTCAAGCTAGCTCAAGGGGAATACATTTCTCCGGAAAGAATTGAAAACGTTTACTTGGGTAGTACTAACCTTCTCACTCAAGCCTACGTACACGGCGACTCAACACAATCTTTCCTTGTATCTATTTTTGGCATTGACCCAGTCACATTTGCTCCTTTTGCCAGCAAGATTTTAAAGGAGACAATTTCTCCCGATGATATTGCATCTATCAAAGTAGCAGCTCGTGATATACGCGTGAGGAAAGCCGTTATCAAAGAACTGGATAGTATTGGAAAGAAGAACAAGTTTAATTCATTTGAGAGAGTTCGTAACGTGTGGCTAGAAGTTGACCCATTCACTATACAGAATGAGTTATTAACACCAACGTAAGTCAAATTTGATTTATCATTAACTTCGAATTATAAACTAACCTTCAAAGTCTTAAGCTAAAGCGACCACAAACTGCAAAAAAATTTCGTGCCGAATTGGACGCAATGTACTCAGAATCACTGGCTGAAGAATCAACCAAGGCCAAATTATAGTTCAGCCTTTTGATTGGTTTTCCTCTCATCCTTTTGGTTACAAAAGATGCGGGGCACAAATAACTTTTTAAGTTGTAGCGCCTATTTTTCTGCCCAATGATGGCTCGAACAATCAACTCACTTATTATTCTTATTATTGTTATCAGCGTGGTAATTACAGATTTTTGGGACTAGATATTTAATCACGAAGTCAAAATTAAATTCTATTTTCCGTAAATATTCCTAAAGGAGATGCCGACGCGGAATACATGTAATTTTAAATCTGAAAAAACTTGATTGAAAAGAGTAAGAGCCGGCTCCCCTCCTACTGCGCTTTCGCTTGTCGGGAAAAGAAGTTGTTCATAAAATGTACTATATTTTATGTAACAAGCTATGCGTGATTTACGAAAGTCCAAGTGCTTTGCGGATACTGTGTCGGCCAACGTGCATTAGGTCTATTAGTTTGCATAAGATCGTCCAACTAATGGGACTAGTACGAGCCCAACTTATAAATTTCAGGGTGTCATCCAATAAAATTCCTACAAAAGCCCATATCAGCAACGCTCTACCCGATTGAGTGTCAGCACATCTGACTTATCAATTTGGTTTCTGAGAATCTGGAAAATGAGCTCCTCAGCCAACGCTTAACCTAAGAATTACTTCCAGCTCATTTATTTTAAAAAACAAATTAGGTTGTATATAGATCTGAATGAAGCGTGCTCGGTATTAGTCAAGGATCAAATTCAAGTCACATGTGCAGATCCTTAATTAGGTAAAGCGTTGGCCAAGAAGGGTCAGATTCTCAGATGTCAAACTGGGAAGTCACATGTACTGATTCTCGATCGAGTAAAGCGTTGATACGGATTTTCAAACATCCTTGAACAGTGGAGAATGGAGAGTACTTTACATATCAGGCTAGTTGCAGGCAGAAACTGGGTAGTGCGGATAAGAGGTACTTCGACTTCAACACCAAAATCATCCCTTCGGGAATTCAAATTGGTCGTCGCGTATATACCTGTATATGCCAATCATTGAGGGAATTAGGCACCTTGATGGACTCGCACGGGATTGAGCGATAAGTTGCGATTTCTTGCTATCCAATCCGAGGAAGAGCTTGTTGAAGTTTGGGTCTGTATAAAGCGTGAGCTGTTAAGCTTCAGATTATATCACTTAGTAAACGATTGGAAAGTGTAAAAGAGGCTGTTAATCTAGAGTGGAGAGTTGTTAATCACTCCCACTTAGAAACAGTGTGCTATATAAACTAGTCTTCTAGTGACACTATAACAAAAGAAATATGCTTGGCATAATACATTTTGTTGAGTATACATAAAAGAGGTTGGTTTTACAAGGATTTGTCTTTACGCATATTTGCATAAGATTATCCCAGAGGTATTTCGCATAATGAAGAATTCATTACCAAAATAGCACTAATTTCAACAGAGCTCTTTTCTGCGCGCGAAAGTTAGTGACAATAGTTATCCCTAGGATTCCGGTTCCGGTTTAGATGTTTGAACGAGTACAGTGGAAGTTGCCGCGGTTGGTGGTGTGGGACGATATTTCAACATCTCCCTTTGTGATCATTACTTCTTCGATTCAGTAGGGCATAGACTCTCCTGGCTTCTAGAATGCATTTGATAGTGTTACCTCATGTTTGTTGCTATCTTTTCCCACAACCTCTCCACACGTCGGGGGCGTGCATCAGGATATCTTCCAATCTAGTCTTTCGTTCGCCTCAGGAATGCTCTCTCGATTGGATTTGCGCCTGAGAATTAGACTTTCCCATCTTAAAAGCCGTCTTCCTTCTTCTATTTGAACCATGTCTATGGCCCGAGAGAGAATGTGTTGGCGGGCACATCTCCTATGCTGCCTCTATCAGATCGGTCAACTGGTTATGAATGCCGATGTATTGGTTTGTAGGCGCTGCGCTGGCTCTGTCTAGCTTACACTTACGTGCTCTCATCGTTACATGTTAGTTAATAACGAGTATCTTGGCCCTTTGATAGTCCAACTGTGTCGGGGCTTAGATGAGTATTTATTTCAGCGATCGGGGTAAGGGAGATTTGAGGTGTATTAAGCTAAGTGCCGCCACCACTGATCTATTCATGGCGCAACATACTCAGTTGGCAGGGTCAGATGGCTTAGTGGTAAATTATCCAGGCTGGTCCTCCGAGTAAAATCTGGGTCGCTTGAACACCTGCCCTACTTGAGACAGAGCGACGACTGCTACTTCAAGTCCCGCAGACCTTTCTCTGTCATAGAATGAAGCAGAACATATCTGATTCAGCATACTCCGATAGAACAAAGTTTTCCTCGATTATCCCTTTGTCAGATATCCATGGTTGAGGTTAGAGTCCTTGCTGACCTAGGTAGTGGTATCATTATCCACTCACTATATGCGTGTTCAGTTCTAACATCGCCACGTTGAAAATCATCATCTCGGTGCTCATTGAGTACCGGGTGTCCTAAACCCGAGGGGGGGCATGGAAGAGTCAAGAGTTTATCCTCAGATGGCAAACTTTGACTTTGACTGAAAGCTTTATTATTCTTAATTAAATATTACAGATATCCACGCGAGGGACGTTAACAGTGCCACTGAAGGTCACATACATGGAGCTAGCAACGGCGTTGTTCTGCTTGTTGTAAGGGGGGATCAAGTGTTTGTATAATTTATATTTAGACATTGAATAGTTTTCTCCACAAATCGTCTATTTTTTATAACATAGCACCTTGACGTCGCGTGCGTCCCCTAACACTACTTGTGTGCCAACTCGGTACCACTTCAAGGTGGAATTTCTGTTGCCATGTAGAAGGCTCCCTCCCTATCCTTTCAGGCTTAGTATCCGATCTGCCCGCATCAAGATAATCAGTTTAAATTCAGGAATCTCTCTTACATTTACCTTTATGGTACGAGATATTTTGTCGGTACAAAAAGTGCAGCAAGACCGAGCTTTCGAGCGATCGACGTACCCCCTCTCAGACACAGAACGTGCAACAGCTCTACGTTCTACACTTCGCTATATAAACTTGAAACGAAGTTTCCCGATTTTGGACTTGTCCTTTAACTTTGGCTCCCATATCAAGAGCGTCCACAATGGTGAGAAACACGATGAATCAAGCGGCTGAAGTATGTATGGGAGGTAAGAGAGGGCCAACATAGCCAAGGAATGTACCATTAGAAACATTCTCACTGAAAATCAACATCTGTGTGAGTTACAAGGCCGTCGAGCAATAAGATTCGTAAGTATCTCTTTGTGTATTTACTTTTCCTGGGACAGGGCAGGTATTGACAATCGAGGGGAAAAGCAACGCTGCGAAAGACCTACCTACTAACAAGTGTAGCCCTGTAGCGAGTGGTGAGTGAGTACTTGCGAAAAAGGGGTTGTTCTTGACGCTGGCCTCAACGCCTTAGTCATGCAGATCGGGCTCTCGTAAGTAAGTACATGTAACTGGAGCTCAAAGTGTTTGCCTGAACTAACAGGCTTTTCAATCGAGTGCCTGCCTAACTGATGACCATTCACGCCCTAGTCGCCATAGGCCGACACAAAAGAGATTGGGTTACTCGAAAGGGTTACTCGAAAGGTCTGTATGCCAAATTTCAATTGGAAAAGATTTTTGAACTAACTAATGGCCAAGATTGGAGAAGAAGTTGACACCAATTGTGTGATAGAAAAGCTGTGGCAAGATATCGGCTGGATGTTTTGGGGGTGTATTGCAGAGACAGAGCAAGGTGCCAGCCCTTTTTAGGAGAAAGAATGGGGGACTATCACGTCAGATTCCTACTCCCAGAGAATCGTGTCACTCATACATGGCATGGTTTCGATGAAACCACATCTTTCTGTAATGCAGGACAACGCTCCCGCACACACTTCTGCGGTCTCTATCAACGAATCAAGGGAGAGGTCTATCATCAAAATCAACAGGCCATCATTCTCTCCCGACCTCAACCCAATCGAGCACGTATGGGGTAGTATGAAGGACTACACATAGTACATATATTGTACAAAATTGGATGGGGGAAGACAGCGACTTCGTAACGAGCTTCGAGATGTAGTTAGGGAAGCTTGGGATGATGCCACAAAGCTTGAAGATTTGGAAAAGTTCGTTGGAAACATGCATAGCCGATGTGAGGCCGTAATACGTGCTAGAGGAGAGCCGAACAAAGTTTGGAAAATAATAAAGTACAAAAGCGTACAAAACTAGTTGAAAAATAAATTGCCTAATTGAGTTAGGTTTCAAGAGTTAGCGTAGTAGATAAAATCACCATACAAATATTCCCAGGCGAAAATATTAAAATCTTCATTTCTCGGAAGATCATGCCATATCAGGCATCGATTGCCATTGAAAGGCTCCCCTTTTTGCTCCACTAGACAAAACCTACCCTGGAAGTATAGTATCTGGCATGCTTCTCAGAGATTTGGGAAGAAAAATTTCGGCCTCGTCCATTTTGTTTTTCTTTTTTTTTTTGCATCATTTTCGTGTATGCAGCCTACAGGCTATGACACCAATGACTTTTGCATCATTTTCGTGTATGCAGCCTACAGGCTATGACACCAATGACGACGGAAATCTTATGTTTCGTAGAATGACTCAGTTTGACGATGGAACACTCATACTCAGATTTCATTTGCAGATAC
>JAATOF010005236.1:0-17375 GCA_013170925.1 Podosphaera leucotricha
CTTGCCTTCGATGCGATCGGTTAGCGAACTCAAGGAGAGAGACAATGCCGCGCGTTTCCCGCAAGGAGGCCGACAAGCACCGGAATGACGTGATCGCCGCCGCTTCGCGTCTCATTCCGGAGCGTGGCATTGACGGCGTCAGCGTGCCGGCGGTGATGGCGGAGGCCGGGCTCACCCACGGGGCGTTCTATGGACAATTCGAATCCAAGGACGCGCTCGTGACAGCGGCTTGCAAGGCGGCGTTTGACGAGAAGATCCGATACTATGACGAAATGGCGGCCCTCGATGACCGAGAGGCTGCGCGTCAAATTTTCATCAAGCGCTACACCAAGGTCAGCCATCGCGAGGCGCGGGCTGATGGATGTCCGATTGCGGCCTTATGTGGAGACATGGCGCGGCAGGGACGGGCCGGACCGATCCGGGCTGCCTTCGCGGGCGGTCTCTCTTCATTGGCCGAGCGTCTTGAAACCCTGCTCGCAGGTCAACGTAAGAAGGCGCCTCGGGAGGAAGTGCTGGCGACGCTCAGCATGCTCGTCGGTGCCTTGGTGCTCGCGCGGGCCACAGAAGGCGAGGCCATATCTGATGAATTTCTCGCCTCCGCCCGCAAGACGTTGCTGAAGGGTTGAGCGGGACGCACTCTTGTTACGGAAGGTTTCTAAGTTGATACTGAAGACGCGCGTTCTGAGGGGGCATCCATGATCTTCGGTCTCGATGGTTTTACGCTGTTTCACATTGTTTTGAGTCTGGTTGCGATTGCGACGGGCTTCATCGTGGTTGGCGGTCTTCTGTCCAACGCTCGGCTGGATTACGTCACGCATGTTTTTCTGGCGACCACGGTCCTGACCAACGTCACCGGCTTCGGGTTTCCGTTTCAGCAGCTTCTGCCGTCGCACATCGTTGCGATCATCTCGCTCGTGATCCTGGCGGTCGCGATCTACGCGCGTTACGGGGCGAAGCTCATCGGAGTCTGGCGGCCGGTCTATGTGATATCCGCAACGGCCGCTCTCTATCTCAATGTGTTTGTTCTCGTCGTGCAGACCTTCATCAAAAATCCCGCGCTGCAGGCATTGGCGCCGACGCAGGCGGAGCCGCCGTTCGCCGCAACGCAGGGGCTGGTGCTCGTGCTGTTCGTTCTGATCGGGTGGATGGCGGTTCGTCGCTTTGGCGCCTCGGCCGTCTGATCAGGTGGGCGAGGCCGATCCTCCGGCCGCTTTGAGTTCCTCGACCAGAAGTTTGGTCTCGTGCACGCGCGGTTTTGAGAGGGGGGCGAGGAAGCGGTAAGCCACGGGCGTCAGGAACAACGTGAAGAGCGTTGCGAAGCCCAGGCCGCCGATGATCACCCAGCCCAGGGCGAGGCGTGCCTCCGCTCCGGCGCCGTGGGCGACGATCAGCGGCAGGGCGCCGAGGACGGACGCCATCATCGTCATCATGACGGGGCGGAGACGCGTGGTCGCGGCTTCACGGATGGCGGAATCGACGTCGGCGCCTTCGTCGCGTTTCAGATTCGCAAACTCGACGATCAGAATTCCATTCTTGGCCATGATGCCGACGAGCAGCACGAGGCCGATCTGGCTGTAGATGTTCATGCTGCCGCCGGTCAGCATGATCGCCATTGTCGCCGCTGCGAGGCCGAACGGCACGGTGAAGATGATGACGAGCGCGCTGATCGTGCTTTCGAACTGAGCTGCCAGAACCAGGAAGACGACGAGAAGCGCGATGCCGAACACGAAGGCGGTGTTCTGGCTGGTTTCTGCCACCGTGCGGGCTTCTCCGAGAAGGATGATCGACATCTGCGGGCCGAGTTCTTCGGACGCGATGGCGCGCATGGCGGTGACGGCGTCGCTCAAGACCATGCCTTCGTCGAGATTCGCCGTGATCGGGACGGAGCGCTGACGATCCTCGCGGCCAAGGCTCGGCGAGATGGCGTTCTCGGTAATGTCGACAAGAGACGACAGAGAAATAAACTGCCCGCCATTGGTCTTGACGAACAGATTGCCGAGATCGGACGGATCATTGATCGGACGTCCGCCCGCCTTCACCTGCACTTCGACGATCTCATCGCCGATGAATAGGTCTGCCGCCTTCTGGTAGTCGATCATGGTGTTGATCAGGCTGGTAATCGCGTCGATCGGAACGCCGAGCTTCGTCGCGGCTTCACGGTTGATGCGAACGGAGAGCTGGGGTTGCGTGGTGTCGTAGTCGGTGCGTGCGTTACGGAAGCCCGGCGTCGTCGACAGTCGGCTCGCGATTTTCTGGGCGACGTCGGCCAACTTGCCGTAGTCGGGACCGGCGATGGCGAAACGCAGGCCTTGTCCGCCGCCGCGGATGCCGAGGCTGTTCGCCGAACGCAGCGAGACCTGCAAGCCGGGAATTCCCGAAAGCTTGTTCTGAAGCTCGGCCTGGATCTGCTGCTGTGTGCGGGCGCGTTGGCTCCAATCAGCGAGGGAGGCGACAACGGAGGCGCTGTTCGTGCCGCCGGCGCCGACGGTCGCAAGAACGCTCGTAATTTCGCCGTCCTTTTTCAGGGCGGTGAGCGCGTCTTCGACCTTCGACGTCAGGCCCGACATGTATTCCAGGTTGGCGCCTTGCTGGGCCCGCAATGAGATCTGGATCACGCCGCGATCCTCGGCGGGCGTGATCTCCTGCGGCAGCAACTTATATGCGATCCATCCGAACGCCGCGAAGCCGAGGCAGACGAGCAGCACGAGATATCGTGCGCGTAGGCAGATATCGAGCACGCTCGCGTAAAGCGATCCGAGGCCGTTTGCCAGTCGTGTGAACGTTCCGGGTTTCTCGCCGGCGGTCCTTTTTTTTTCTGTCACGCCGAGTTTCGCGGCGAGCATCGGGCACACCGTCAATGCGACCATTGACGAGATGGTGACGGCGAAGGCGAGGACGAACCCGAACTCCGAGAATAGGCTGCCGACAACGCCTGGCATGAACGAGATCGGGACGAATACGGCGATCAGCGTGGCTGTGGTCGCCAGAACCGCGACGACGATTTCGCGGGTGCCGATGACGGCGGCAGCGCGGCGGCCTTTGCCCATGGCACGATGGCGCGCGATGTTTTCGACCACGATGATCGCGTCGTCCACGACGAGGCCCGTCGCGATGACGAGCGCGAGGAGCGTCAGCACGTTGAGGGAGAAGCCTGCCATCCAGATGGCGGCCAGCGTGCCAATGAGCGAAACAGGGATCGAGAATGCAGGCGCCACGGTTTCGCGCGCGGAACCCAGAAACAGGAAAATGATGCCGATCACGATCACGGTCGACAGGATCAGCGTGATGACAACTTCCCGGATCGACTCGCGGATGAAGATCGCGTCGTCGGATGTGATGGCGAGCGTGACGCCCTCGGGGAGCGATTGCTGCAGCTCAGCAACGGCGGCGCGCACGCCTTCGGAGATGGCGATGGTGTTGGCGTTGGCCTGGCGCACGATTTCGACGCCGATCGCGGTCTGGCCGTCGAGGCGCGTCATCGCGGTCGCGTCCTGGAATGCCCAACGGACGAAGGCGACGTCGCCGACCTTGGTTTGAGGGTTGAGCTCGAGGGCGGCAACATCCTGCGGTGTGGCGATCGGGGCTTCCGCCCGCACGATGAGCTGCTGGGTCGCGTTTTCGAGCGCGCCGGATGGCGTCGTGACCGAAGCCTTGCCGATGGTGTCGATGAGGTCCTGCAGGCTCAGCCCGCGCGCGGCGAGAGACACCTGCGATACACGCACCTCGATGGTTTTTGCACGTAGGCCGTAGGAGTTTGCGGCAGCGACGCCTTCAACCGCCGCGAGGCGATCCTCGATGACGTTGTTGACGAGATCCGTCAGTTCGCTTTCCGAAAGCGTGCTTGAGGCGATCGACATGCGGATGATCGGGGTGGCATCCGCGTCCGCCTTAACGACACGTGGTTCGTCGTCCATGTCGTTCGGCAATTGCCCTTGGACACCGGCAACGGCGTCCCGCACGTCCATCGCGGCGACCTGCATGTCGGTGTTGGTCGAGAACTCGACGGCCACGCGGCTCGAGCCATAGGACGAAGTCGACGAAATGCTGGTCACGCCCTGCACGCGGGAAACCGCGCTCTCGATGATCGCCGTGATCTGGGCGTCCATGCTTTCGGGCGATGCACCGGGATAGCTCGAACGTACGGTGACGACTGGCCGGTCGACGTTCGGCAGTTCGCGGATCTCGATCGATTGCACGGCCGCGATCCCTGCAATGATCACGAGCAGGTTCAACACCATGGCGAGAATGGGCCGGCGTACGAAAACGCTCACCCAGCCGCCGTCATCATGCGGCTGAGCTGAAAGCGGCGGGGTTTCGTTTGGCATGCTCATGGATCGGGCTCCGGTCCCCGTCGGGGAGTTCTGCTGCTGCTGCGGTGTCGGGCTATCAGGAGCCAAGCTGCTTCACGGTTTGACCCGCTGTGAGAAGACCACCCCCCTCGTTCACGATCTTGTCGCCGTCCTTCAGGGCTGCGTCGATGAAGACGCGATCGCTGTCGCGCGCCAGGATGGCGGCGTCCACCCGCTCGACAGTGCTGTCGTCCTTCAGACGCCAAACGTAGGCGCCGTTACGGTCCCATTGGATCGCGAGGCCCGGCACGACGGGCGATTTCTCGCCGGCAAGCCGCACGGTGACGGAGAACGTCGAACCCGGGATGAGCTTAAGGTCCGGATTGGGGATCTCGCCGCGGACCGACAGCGTACGCGTGACGGGATCGATGCGGGTGCCGACCGCCGCGACCTCTCCGTTGAAGATTTCGCCGACGCGTGCGGCGAGGCTTGCGCGCACCGGCATGCCGACTTTGATCTGCGGGGCGACGGCCTCGGGCACGGTGAACTCGATTACGATGGTGGAGCGATCATCGAGCGGAGCGATGGGGTTGCCCACGGCCAGGTAGTCGCCGATCTGGAGGTTGGTCAAGCCGATGATGCCGGCGAAGGGGGCTTTGATGGCCATGCGGTCGAGGTCTTCGCGGGCGCGTCGCAGGGCGGCATCGGCAACTTTGAGCGCCGTCTCCGCTTCCGCTCTTACGACGCGCGACACCGCCGCTTCGTTGAGCTGCTTATAGCGTTCGACGGCGTCAAATGCCTGGGCGCGCTGAGCCTCGGCCGTCTCGACGGCGATGGCTTCCGGCTCCGACGCGAGTTTGAGCAGAACCTGATCCTTCTCGACGCGGTCGCCGCCCTTGAAGAGGATCTCGGAGATCACGCCTGCAACACGTGTTGTCAGCGTGACTTGGGAGAGCGCGCGGCCGGACCCTACGGCGGCGACGCGTTCGCTCACCGGCTCCGTCTTCACCGTATAGGTGGAGACGGTGGTTTCGCTTGGAGGGCCACCCCTACGCGCGCGTTGAGCTTCCGCGTGAGGGACAAAAAGCGCGAAGGCGCTTACCGCTGCCGCAAGGCCGACAATGAACGCGGTGGGCCGCAGTCGCTCGAATCTGTCAGGTATCCAACTCATTGTTCCCTCGGTGACATCGTGATCGCGTGATGACGCGTAGCTTCACGTTTCGGACGCAGATAGAACGGGGGGCTTCGCAAATTCCGTCGCGACGGGAGCGACGGCTTGACCGATACCGCATTGTATTCTGTTCATAATTTGAATGAGGTCCGCGCTATCCGTCCCATTCAACTCGTATCGTTCAACTCGTGGGCTGGCGATTGTTTTCGCGGCAAGCGTTTAGTAGTGTCAGCCGATGATCGGGGGAATTTTTTATCCGTGTTCAATAGTTTTGACGATCGGGAAACGGCTGCAGCTGGAATACCGAGGAACGCTGTTATGCGTTCATCGCGGTGTTGGTGGAATAACTTAAGCGGTCGCGTTCTCTGCGCAGTTGGTGTGCATCAGTGTCCAGCCAGGGAAGAAATGTGGTGAACGTCCTCCATTCTGCTTGGTCTGCTCTTGAGGCCAGACGCGTTGCTTTGACGGGCGGCGTCGCGTTGCTCGTCGTTTTCTGCATTGTCGTTCCGCGGATCGGTCCGCTCGCAGTCATCGTGTGCACCATGGTCGCCAGTGTGGTGCTCCTTTTCCAGGAATTCAGGACGAAGGACTGGGGAGAGGTCGTTCGTACCACTTTTGTGAGGCCGGAGATCCTCTTCGGTTTGTGGGCGATCATCGCCTGCCTGTGGGCGGCAGCACCCTTTTCAGCACTGAGCAAGGCTGCGTTTCTCGCCGGTTTCACTCTGCACGCGATCGTGCTCAGCCGACACATCGTCAATATCGACCCGGCCGCCGTTGCCGACATCTCGCGCGGTCTTGCGATCGGGTTTTGTGTCGGGGCGCTTTATCTTTTCATCGAAATCACGATGGCGGACTTCATCGGACGCGCGGCCCTGACCTACTTGCCGGAGCTAGACCGCGGGGTGGGCAAGCATGCGAAGATGACGGGCGGAGTGATCACTGCGGTTTCCGGCGCGCATATGTCCCGGGTTTCGGCAGTGCTCTGCCTGATGTGGTGTCCGGCGGTGCTTGCTGCCCTTCTCTATCTCAAGGGAATTGCCAAGTGGGCCGTGCTGGGCATCGCGGCCGCCATCGCGATCACCGTTCTTCTTCATGGGCACTCGCACTCTCAAACGGCGGAACTCGCCCTTTTCGTGGGGCTCGTTTTTCTGGCGATTGCAACGATATCGGTGCCTTTGGCACGATGGTTGGCTGGAGCTTCCTTTGCTGGGCTCCTTTTCCTCATCGTGCCGCTGTCGCTTGGGATGTACGCTTTCAATCTGCATGAGAACCCGGATCTCTTCAAATCGGGCCGAGCACGCGTCGTGATCTGGAATTACACGGCAGAGCGTATTCTGGAGAATCCAGTTCTCGGTATCGGAACGTATTCGACACGCTACCTCGACGAACAGAGAGTGGATGAGGCGAAGCGGCAAGCGAAGGCGGCGAACTTGGTTGTGCCAGCGCAAACGCGTGCGCATCCCCATAACATCTACCTGCACGTCTGGTATGAACTTGGCGTTATCGGCGCCTTGGCATTTGCTTTCCTAGGCTTCTCTCTCCTTCTGAGAGTGGATCAGCTTCGAACGCCGGCGAGCATCCTGGCCATCGGGCATTTCGGGATCTGCATGATCGTCATCTCATCGACGTATGGTCTTTGGCAGAATTGGTTTCAGTCCGCGTTCGTTCTCTCGATACTTGTACTGATCCTGGTTGCCAGCTCGATGCGCGTTCGATCTGCACCGACCGTGGCGGAGAGTTCTTTACGCGTCGATGACGGCGAAAAGGCGGGCCTCGCCTAGGGCGATCGAAGGTCGGAATTTCTCGCTGGACACAGACGGTGTAAGCACCCTACTAGCGGCACTGACGCCCTGTTTCATAAATGTTATCCGCGCGCTTTTGGTGCGTGTGGATACGCATCGGCACGGACACCATGATCGTATCTGTTCTCGGCGCACGTCCTCAATTCGTCAAAGCCGCGGCCGTGTCGCGCGCCCTGGCTGCGGTTGGTCTCGAAGAGAAGATCATTCACACCGGCCAACACTTCGATGACAATATGTCGGATGTGTTCTTCAGGGAGCTCGGGATTTCGGCCCCCGCGCTCAATCTCGGAATCGGAGGCGGGAGCCACGGCCAGAACACGGGACGTATGCTCGAGGCCATCGAGAAGGCGCTGATCGATTTCAATCCGAAGTGGGTGCTCGTTTACGGAGATACGGACAGCACGCTCGCGGGCGCGTTAGCTGCCTCGAAGCTGCATATCCGCGTGGCCCACGTTGAAGCGGGGCTGAGATCTTTCAACCGGCAAATGCCGGAGGAGATCAACCGCATCGTCACCGACCATCTGTCCGACATTCTGTTCGCACCGACGCAGACGGCGATCGACAATCTCGCTCGTGAGGGGATCAAGCACGGCCATCTGGTCGGCGATGTGATGTACGACGTGGCGCTCCATTATGGCGCACAGGTCGAAGCGCGTTCCGCTCCGATAGAAAACCTGCCCACCGAATTTGCGCTCGCGACCGTGCATCGCGCCTCCAACACGGATGATCCCGCGCTGCTCGGGGCGATCCTCGAGGGGTTCAGTAAAAGCCCGCTTCCCGTCGTGCTGCCGCTGCACCCCAGAACGCGTAAGATGATATCGACGTTCGGCCTCGCGTTGCCGGACCGTTTAATCGTTTCGCAGCCTGTGGGATTTCTCGACATGGTCTGGCTCGAGCGCCAGGCGAAGGTCATTCTGACGGATTCCGGAGGCGTGCAGAAGGAAGCCTATTTCCAAGGCGTCCCGTGCGTGACGTTGCGCGAAGAAACGGAATGGACCGAACTGGTCGACGCCGGCTGGAACCGACTCTGCCCGCCTACGAGCGGGGATGCGATCGTTGCAGCGATCGAGGCGGCGCTTACCTCGAAGCCGCCTCAGGCTCAGCTCTATGGCGATGGAAACGCTTCCGGCAAGATCGCGCGGCTTCTTGCCGAGTGAGGGAACTCACGTTTGCAAGGTGAGAGCACTCACGGCAAGAGCTGAACCGCCGGTTCCGGAGTCGAGAGGTCAAGTGCCTCGTACAAATCGCGCAGCTGCGGTTCGAATTTCGCCCATGACATCTGTTGCGTGAAACGGCGGCAGTTGACGCGCTTCCGTTCAATCGCTTCGTCGTCCGTTTGGCGCAGGAATTCGATGATGTCCGCGGAGGTGAAATCCCGCGGCAGAAGAAAGCCCGTATCCCATTCGCGGATCATGCGGCCCATTTCGATGAAGTCGGTCGCGAGGATCGGGACGCCGGCGTCCGGATACTCCCACAGCTTGTTTGGCGTGCAGTAAAGATGATTGAGGCCCGCATCCTCATACGGGATGATGCCGATGGTCGCTCCTGCAGTCCAGGAGGCCAGCTCCTCCTGAGGAGCGCCGGGAATGACGACTAATGGCTCTTCGCCCGGAGGAGCGTGCTCTGCCAATTGCTGCGCCACTTCTTTCAGGTCGCTTTCCAATTTACCCCAGCCCATGGCAACGATCGTCCATGGTGGCGGGAGGGTCGCTGCCGCTTCCATCAGAAATCCGAGGCCGCGCTTCTCAGAGAAGCCGCCCTGGAACAGCATGATCTTTCGATCCGGGTTGAGCTGCGCCGCTGCGCGCAGGCGGCCATCGTCGTATGGCGGCGCAATGCTGCGTGTTGCGTTCATCACCACGGTGGCCGGCGGCAATTTGTAATTCACGGCGTAGTGGTTCGCGATGCTCTCGCTGATCGTCACGAACCCGTCGATCAGGTCTTGATGCTCTCTGATGATGCCGGAGAAGTACTTTTTGTCCGCCTCTTTGCCACCGGCGAGGTCGTCGTAGACTTCGTGAGCGTCCCAAATCAACTTTGTTGCGGGCTTGGCTTTCTTTATTTGGCCGCCGGCAATCAACGCGATGAGATCGTGGCAGTGAATGATGTCGTACTGTCCCTCCAGAACGCGATCGGACAGGGCTCGCGCCATGAAGTTGTACTTGATGCGGCGCTCACTGGAAAGGAAACGCCCGCCGTATCTGCGTGCGAAGTCTTTCAGCCCCATATTGATGTTGTTGCGGGTGAGGCCGCGCTGTCGGAGGGCCGCCGCGATGTTCTTCGGGGTTATGTGGAGGCGATAGATAAGCCACGCCGCTGTGACGCCTGCGACAAAGACACCAACGTGTAAAAGGTTCGAGTCCACGAGGACGAAAAGGATGAGGACGTAAATAAGAAGCCATCCGAGCGCGACCGCTGCCCAGCTCGCATTCTTGTGGCGCGAAGCGTTCATCATGATGAGAGGGATCAGCATCAGGAGCGCAACGGCCGAAAGCCGCTGTTGATGCGTGAGAAGCCAGAGGCCACCCATCAGCATCGCCAACTCGGCGAAGACGCCTCCTATGCGCAAAGGACTGCTGTTGGCGACTGGGTTGTTGAGCAAGAGCTCGAAACGCTGCTCGCCTTCAATCGGTTGCCGCTCGGTCGCGAGCGATGCATTCCGCGTCAGCCCGAACACATCGACCTTGTATCCAGCTTCCGCCAACGTGCGGACTTCCTTTCGGACACGCGCATCTTTGTAGACGTCGTTATGTACGAGGACTGCAACACGCACGTCTGACTTAGATATATGTGTCTGAGGTTTCAGTGCTCGCACTCCCTCGCACCAAAGGTCCATTCATGGCGACCTTTCGTGGCGCCGCGAGACCGCATGGATAGTCGCTGAGATTTCGCTGCGCAACCCGTTTGATGCTGCGCAATTTCGAGCAAAAGTGGCCTGTCGTCTTCAGGGAAAATACTCCCGATGGCTTACAGTCCGTATCGATCGTTTTTGGGTTGAGGGACGTTGCGCTGAAACGCTGTGGATAAATCAGCGGAAGCAAGGTCAGGAGCTCCGACGTCCGGGCACGGAGTTCCGCCTTGACAGCAAGTGGGCCCTGTGTCCAATCGGAACGAAATGACGCGCACCGTGTGGATCTTAAATCATTATGCTCAGGAGCCAGGTGGCCCCGGAGGGACACGGCATTTCTCACTGGCGCGGAAGCTTGCCCAACACGGTTGGCAGGCGGTGATCGTAGCAGCCAGCGTCGAGCACGGTACTGGCCGTGATCGCCTTCCCGCCGACGTCAAAACCCGCCTAGATGTCATCGACGGCGTGCCGTTTCTATGGCTCAAGACTTCGAGCTACCGAGGAAACGGTCCTGCCCGCGTTCGCAACATGCTCGACTATACGCGTCGCGCCTTAAGCCGGTCCGCCGTGCGTTCGCTAGCTCGCCCCGATGTTGTGATCGGCTCGAGCGTTCATCCGTTGGCTGCATGGGCAGGTGCACGTCTTGCGCGGCGATACCGCGCGCCGTTCGTATTCGAGGTGCGAGATCTTTGGCCCCAGACCCTCGTTGACATGGGACGCTTGAAGCCAAACGGCATCGCTACGCGCGGACTGCGTGCGCTTGAAGCGCGTCTCTACGGGCAAGCGAAACGTATCGTGGTTCTGTTGCCGGGCGCAGGCGAGTACATCGAAGGGATGTCCGTTTCCAAGGACAAGATCGTCTGGATTCCCAACGGAGCCGATCTCGATTTCTATGCGGATGCTCCATCGCCTCAGGTCTCGGACGAACTCAAGCTCATGTACTTCGGCGCGCATGGCGAGGCGAATGGTCTCGTGAATGTGCTGGAAGCGATGCGGCTCGTTCAGGATTGTGGAGATGCCGTTTCTCTAAGGCTCATCGGCGATGGGCCGAAAAAGGCGTCACTGCAGACGCTGGCAGGCAAGCTCGGGTTGACGAACGTGCACTTCGAGCCGCCCGTGCCGAAAGCGCAAATTCCCGCGGTGGCAGCAAGCGCCGATGCGTTCGTCTTCAACCTCGCCGATGTGGCGGTGTTCAAATACGGCATCAGCTCGAACAAGCTATTTGACTACATGGCCGCCGGACGGCCCATCATTATGGCGGCCTCGGCGGCGAACAATCCCGTTCAAGATGCAGGGTGTGGCATTACCGTTCCGCCGGAAGATCCGTCCCGCTTGGCGGAGGCAATCTCGACGCTGGCCCGCATGTCCCACGGCGAGCGTACCGAGATGGGAGAGGCCGCCCGGCGCTATGTGGTGACGCATCATAATTTCGAGACGCTTGCGGCGCGTCTCGCGGCGACGCTCGACGAGGTGTGCCGCCCATGACGAAACGTGTCTTCGATATTCTGGTGGTTCTGGCGAGCACAGTCGTGTGGGTTCCCGTGGCGGCGATTGTCGCCCTTTTCGTTCGTTACAAGATCGGGTCTCCCGTCCTGTTCGCGCAGCAGCGCCCGGGTCTCCACGGTAAGCCGTTCCTGATCTACAAGTTTCGCACCATGACGAACGCGGTGGACGCTCATGGCGAACCGCTTCCCGATGCTCAGCGCCTCACGCCATTCGGCCGCTTTTTGCGCTCGACGAGCCTGGACGAACTGCCGGAACTCTGGAACATCCTTAAGGGGGACATGAGCCTTGTCGGCCCGCGGCCGCTTCTCATGGAATATCTGCCTCTTTATTCGCCTGAGCAGGCGCGGCGGCACGAGGTGAGGCCGGGGCTTACGGGATGGGCGCAGGTCAACGGTCGCAACGCCGTGACCTGGACGGAGAAGTTCCGCTACGATGTATGGTATGTCGACAACCGGTCGCTTGGGCTCGATCTTCGCATTCTGCTTTTGACGGTACGAGCCGTGCTGTGGCGACAGGGCATTACGGGAGAGGGTGAAGCGACCGTCGGCCGCTTCACGGGGAATAACGGCACGTCGGCATGATGAAACCCTTGTTCGGCATCTATGGAGCGAGCGGCTGCGGGCGGGGAATTCTCCCACTCGCGCGTGAAATGCTGGCTATCGAGGGTATCACTCCGGATCGTCTCGTCTTCATCGATGACAGGCTCGCGTCATCGGTCGTCAACGGACATCGCGTCGTGAGCTATGCTGAGTTTCTCCAGGCGGAGGCGAGCGATCGCGTTGCGGCCATTGCCATTGCGGACAGCCGTATCAGGCAGCGTCTGGCGGAGACTGGTCGCCGGGACGGCGTTCGCGACTGGACCATCAAGGCCGGAAACGTCATCATCATGGACGACGTCGCGATCGGAGAAGGGGCGCTCCTCAGTCCTTTCGTCACGATCACGTCGAATATCCGTATCGGACGGTATTTTCACGCGAACATCGGCAGCATCGTCGAGCACGACTGCGTGCTGGGTGATTTTGTGACGTTTGCGCCGGGCGTGAAGTGCAACGGCAATGTGCACATCGGGGATCACGCCTACATCGGTGCCGGGGCTATGCTGCGCCAGGGCCGTCCGGGGGCGCCGCTCAAAATCGGTCGCGGCGCTGTTGTCGGTATGGGTGCGGTTGTGCTTCACGATGTGCCTGAGGGCGTGACGGTCGTCGGCAATCCCGCCCGGGTTCTGGAAAAGAAAGCGTGACGTGGTGATCGAAACTCCATTCCCTGGCTGGCCGTCGTTCTCGACCGAGGAGGTCGAAGCGGTTGCGCGCGTGCTCGCATCAAACCGCGTCAACTACTGGACCGGCGATGAAGGGCGCGCATTCGAGCATGAGTTCGCGGCGTGGACGGGCTCGGCACATGCTGTGGCGCTCGCCAACGGCACGATTGCGCTGGACGTCGCGTTGCGCGCCTTGGGAGTGGGGCCTGGCGACGAGGTGATCGTGACGCCGCGCTCGTTCATCGCGTCGGTGTCCTGCGTGGCGTTGCTCGGCGCGACGCCGGTGTTCGCGGATGTGGACCGGGTAACGCAGGGGCTTTCTGCGGAGACGATTGCTCCCGTCCTGACGCCGCGCACGAAAGCTATCATCGTTGTGCACCTCGGCGGGCAACCTGCCGATATGGATCCGATCATGGCGCTTGCGGCGCAGCAGGGCATCGCGGTTATCGAAGATTGTGCACAGGCGCATGGCGCGCTCTACAAAGGGCGCTCCGTGGGTACCATCGGAGACATCGGCGCGTGGTCGTTCTGTCAGGACAAGATCATGACGACGGGTGGTGAGGGCGGCATGGTGACGACCGACGATGCGGAGCTTTGGGGTCGCATGTGGTCGTTCAAGGATCACGGCAAGAGCTACCTCGCCGTGAACACGCACGAACCAAACGCGACATTCCGCTGGGTGCATGAAAGCCTGGGAACGAACGGCCGCATGCTCGAGATGCAGGCCGTGGTCGGCCGTATCCAGATCGGACGCATGACCGAATGGACGGCGGCCAGGAACGGCTATCGCGATAGAATTTTGGCTGCAGCGCGCGAGATCAAGGGGCTCAGAGTTTCCGAAACACCGAATTGGTCGGAGCCTGCCGCCTATCGCTGCTATCTCTTCATCGAACCGGACATGCTGGCCGGCGGCTGGACGCGCGATCGCATCATCCACGAGATCAGAGCCGAGGGCGTTCCCTGCTTTGTCGGCTCATGCGGTGAAATCTATCTCGAAAAAGCATTCGACGGTACGCCGTGGCGACCTGCCGAGCGGCTGCCCGTCGCGCGCGAGCTGGGGGAGACGAGCTTGGCGTTTCTCGTTCACCCCTCACTCACCTCCGAGCACATCGACCGGACGTGTGAAGCAATCGCGGGCGTGATGAAACGGGCCGTGCTTTAGTTCGTGAGCTGGGCTTAGGAGAGAGCGTTGGCCAGGGCATCGACGACGCGGTCCTGATCCTCCGCGCAAAGATCCGGTCCCATCGGTAAGCTCATGACGTGCTCTGCCGTCCAATCCGAGATCGGCGTCGCTCCCAAGCCCAGCCCCTCGTAGGCCGGCTGCTTGTTGAGCGGAACGGGATAGTGCACCGCCGTCGGGATGCCGGCGTCCTGCAGTTTCGCCTGAATTTCCGCGCGACGCGGCACGAGTACCGTGTACTGGGCGTAAACGCTCGCTCTGTCGGTATTGAGCTTCAGCGTGCGAACGTCCGGGAGTGGCTGCCCGATGTCGCGACGCTCGACGGTTTTGGCGTTCGGCACGCGTTCATGAATGAGTTTTGTGTATCGCGCGCCGATGGCGCCGCGCTGCTCGACTTCCCAGGCAAACCGCGGAAGCTTGGCGAGCACGATTGCGCACTGGAGCGTGTCCATGCGGCCGCCGACGCCAATGCGCGTGTGGACGTACCGCTTGCTCTGGCCGTGGATGCGGACCTCGCGGCAGGCGCGGGCGATCTCGTCATCGTTGGTGAACAGTGCGCCGCCGTCGCCGTAGCAGCCGAGCGGCTTCGACGGGAAGAAGCTGGTGCAGCCGATCGTACTCAAGCTGCAACTCTGGCGGCCGTTCGCGGTCGCGCCGAAGCTCTGGGCACCATCCTCGATGACGGGAATGTTGCCATGGCGCGCGGCAACGGCGTTGATCTCGTCGAGAGCGGCGACCTGGCCGTAGAGGCTGACCGGGATGATGGCCTTGGTGCGCGGCGTGATGCGCTCTTCGATGAGAGCGGCATCGATGTTGGCGGTGAGGGGATCGATGTCCACGAACACGGGCGTGGCGCCGAGGAGTGCGATGACCTCGACGGTCGCTACGAACGTAAAGGGCGTCGTGATTACCTCGTCACCCCGGCCGATGCCGAGCGCCATGAGGGCGATGAGAAGCGCTTCCGTCCCGCTCGCGACGGTGATGCAGTGCTTGACGCCGACGTGCGACGCGAGGGCCGTTTCTAGCTCGGTGACCTCCGGCCCCATGATGTATTGCCCGTGTGCAAGCACGGCTGCGATGCGCCTGTCGAGCTCGGGCTTGATGGCGGCTTGCTGGGCCTTGAGATCGATGAACTGCATGAATTTTTCTGATCTTGCGCTGGGTTAAGCCGGCTTGGCGCGGCAGACGCCGTTCTCGAGCACATACATGCGGCCGGTTGCTGGGCAGGAAGCTTCGCCGCTGCCGTCGGCAGGGAGCGCGAGACGCTCGCCGTGCTCGCTCATCCATCCGATGCGTTTCGCGGGAACCCCGACCACGAGCGCATAGGCCGGCACGTCGCGGTTGACGACCGATCCGGCGCCGACGAAAGCGAACTCGCCGATGGTGACGCCGCACACGATGGTGCAGTTGGCGCCCAGGGTCGCGCCGCGCTTCACGAGCGTGTCGCGGTATTCGTTCTTCCGCGGCACGTGCGAGCGCGGGTTATAGACGTTCGTGAAAACCATGCTCGGGCCGCAGAACACGTCATCCTCGAGCGTGACGTTGTCGTAGACGGACACGTTGTTCTGGATGCGCACGTTGTTGCCGATGCGGACTTTGTTCCCGACGAACACGTTCTGGCCGAGCGCGCAGTCGCGGCCGATCACGGCGCCGCCGGAGACGTGCACCCAATGCCAGATGCGTGTGCCGTCGCCGATGGTCGCGCCATCGTCGACGATGGCTGTGGGGTGAACTGTGGTTCCCGGCACTGCGTCAATACTCCAGAGGCAGAGAAATGCGGTTTCCGTCGCGTGCCGAGAGATAGAGGGCGATCAGCAGCTCAAGCGATTTCAGCCCTTCGCGTCCGTCGGTTTCGGGTTCGGCCTGGCCGGTCAGCGTCTTGATGACGTTGTCATAGTAGAGCGGATGGCCGAACCCATAGACGCTGGTCGTCTCGTAGTTGGCCTGCTTGACGCTTTCATCCTCGGGGCGCTTGTCGGCAAACTCCCAGTGCTGGATTTCATTCACCGCAAGCCCGCCGATGCGGACCGTACCTTTTTCGCCGAGAATGGTGATGCTGCCTTCGAAATTCTTCGGGTAGGTGAGCATCGTCACGTTGAGGGTGCCCACGGCACCGCTGCGCCAGCGCAGGGCAGCAACGCCGGTGTCCTCGACCTCGATATGGCGCGCGAGCGTGCCGGTGAAGGCCATGACGCTCTCTACGGGACCGATGATCCAATCCAGAAGGTCGATGTAATGGCTCGCCTGGTTCATGAAGGCACCGCCGTCGAACTCCCAGGTGCCGCGCCACTTGGCGCTGTCATAGTAGTCCTGTGGGCGGGTCCAGAACACGTTGATGGCGACGGAGTAGATGCGGCCGAAGCGGCCCTCCTCGACGGCGCGCTTCAGGAGCTGGAGCGTGGCGTTTCGGCGGTTCTGCTTCACGACGAAAAGGCGCACGCCGGCGGCATCGCAGGCATCGACCATGTCTCGGCCGTCCTTCCAGCGCGTCGCCATGGGCTTTTCCGTCAGCACGTGACGGCCGCTCTTTGCGACCTGAATGGCCTGGCTCGGATGCAGACCGCTCGGCGTTGTGAGGATCACACAATCGGCGTCCGTTTTTTCGAGCATGGCCGTCAAAGACGCGTGGGGCGTTGCCTTCGTTCGCTCCGCGGTGGCCTTGCGTACGTCAGGCGAGACGTCGCAGATGTCGACAAGCTCGCAGCGATCGGCGTGCTTCTCGATGGCGCCGAAATGGTTGGCGGCAATACGGCCGCATCCAACCAGCGCGAATTTCACTTTTCGCCCGGTTACCGTTGCGTACGTCATCGTTCGCAGCCCCTATAGTCGAAATACCTTGAAGCCCGCTGCGGCGCACGCGTGGCGGTCGAAGAGACTTTTTACATCCACCAGGAGAGGTTTGTCGCCTTTGACCAGCGCGCGCAACTCGTCTGGAGTCATTTTGCGATACTCGTCGTGTCCGACGGCGACAATCAGCGCGTCGACAGGCGAGCGATTTGTTATTTCTCCAAGTGCAATGCCGTACTCGTGTTTCACTTCGGCGGCGTCCGCCTTGGGATCGACAACGAGCACTTCCGCGCCGTGATCGCGCAGTTCCTTGACGATGTCGAGGGCTTTGGAGTTGCGGATGTCCGGGCAATTCTCCTTAAAGGTGATGCCCATGACACCGATGCGGCTGCGCGCAACGTCGATGCCCTGCTTCAGCATCAGCTTCACGGTATTGCGGGCCACATAGCGGCCCATGTTGTCGTTGATGCGCCGGCCGGCGAGGATGACCTGCGGGATGTAGCCGAGTTGCTCGGCCTTGTGCGTCAGGTAGTA
>JAATOF010005237.1:0-20804 GCA_013170925.1 Podosphaera leucotricha
AATATTAATGGGATGTCTATTCTGGGAATACTCCATTCTTACCTTGTATAAGAGAACACCTATTCTCTTGTTAGATATGTATCTCTTTCTTAACTTATCTTAACTTCTTACATACTTTCTAAACTTATCTCAAGTGACTTTGTCTTCTTCACTTGATCACTTTGTGAATTTCTCTTTCTCTCCAGTGAACTTCCAACAGTTTTTACTATAGTTCTAATCACCGCGAGTCTTTGAAGATTCAGTGAAGCTCCTCTCGTAAATGTGTGGGAGTGAACTTTTTTATTATGCTATATGAGTTCATCATATATCATAATCGTGAATGCATCATTAAGAATGATCTATATCTGTTGCTTTAGCCCCGGAGGTCGTCTAGTTTGTCCACATAGTAGTTTGGCACAACTAAAGATCCCTTACGGCTCCAGTCATCTTTCTTACTTATCCCAGTCAGAACCATCAATGTACCTCCGAGCTTGCCCTCGATACCGAACTTAATATCTGTGTCGAGTCGATCTCCAATCATACATGTCTTCTCTCGCTCAAGGTTGAATTTGCCCTCAATTGCGTCCATCATTGCCTGGCTCGGCTTACCCAGAGCAAGCGGTTTCACGCCAGTCATATTGACAAGTGGTATCGATATTGAGCCGGCACCAGGAAAGATAGTATTGTTTGAGGGGAGAGTACTATCAATATTTGTAGCTAAGAATATCGCTCCGCGGGCGATGTATTGATAGGCGATAGAAAGTTTCAGATAGTTGATGTGGAAATCAAGGCCCACAAGTACAATCCCAACATTATCATCAAGGAGTGATCCATCAGCAATCTGTGCCCGATCTTCGGTGGTGATGTCACGCCTGTAGGCGGGGTCAGTTCCACCGATGAATTCAATCCCCTCACTTCTGAGCTCTATTTCAATACCAGCCTCTCCCACAACGAAGACTTTATTTTTCGGCGCGGGAAGTTTCAGAATTCTAGAAATGTAGATGGCAGCAGAGTAAGACGATCCAAAAATTTCCTCCACGTTGCTGGGGATACCGAGGGAGGAAAGTTTCTTCTGATAGTCGGCTCGAGACTTGGTTGAATTATTCGTGACAAAGATGACTTTTTTCCCTAGGTAGATATTAGCAACTCACCGGGGAAAATGACCCACTGCTCTAGCATTATTGTCATACCACGTGTTCTGAGTAGCTCGAGCGTTTCGACGGATCCGGGGAATAAGTAATCGCCAGACCATAAGACTCCTTAGCTGTATCTTAGCAAAATCTTGCTACACCTTGGACTGAGGTTTGTACCATCACAGTCAAAGAGGAAATTCTTTCAGAAGGCTTTGTTAGAGTTGAACCCTTTGGAAAACGTTTCACTGACAAACCAACGTACCTCAAATTGATCTATAAAATTGTCAATGGCTAACTTCTTTCCGGTCAAGTATGTTGGTTCCATGGCGTATAATACCATAAATTTGTTATCGTAGAGCGATAACGGGTATGCAACGTTGGTGGGGTTAAAGTGGTGAAATAGACCGTCATCATATACTACAAGAGGTATTGGTGTATCTCACACCAGAAGGATGATGTATCTATTCGAGAAATGGTCGAATGGTCGAATGGCGTAGTGGTAATTAATGAGGATGATCTTTTGAGTAGAGTTTTGGTAGTCTTAAACATCTGCCATCCCTGAGATAAAGCAACCGTAGTCTCAAATCCAGCAGGTGCTTCTGTCTTGTCATATAATAAAAACTCAGGGTCATAATCTTATAATATCAAAACCACTCCATAGATTGACTACGATATTAGCTTAGAACTACATGATTGGGCAAATTTGTAGTGACTCCGGATTCTTTTTAGTGATTATAAATTTGTCAAATTTTGATCTGTTGTTAGGATGAGTAGTGCGGCTACATGTACTATGTATACATGTAAATACTTACTAATTACTACTTATTATATACAAAGCTCGGACAAGTGATCCTAGTAAAATATGAGAATTAGAGCTATATCATAGTAAGCGTAGGGTTGTATTCAGTTTGTGTGTCGTTACTTCATTTTAGACGCCATATACATGTTACATGAGAGTAAGTTGTAATTGTCGTCGCATGGGCAATGATATATTGTGATTAGAAAAAATCCAGCTCGCAACATTCTCGGCGAAGAACACAAGTAGCTGTTATCATCTCACAGCAGTATGACTTTAACTTTCTTTACCAATTTGAGAAGAATATTTTTTTGATCCGGCTGGCTACAATCTACATTATTTCCGTCAGGTTTCAACACTATGATAGATGAGACCTGCCTGGGTCTAGGTGGTTCCATCAAATTTTACGCCCTTCATTGGTTTGCCAGCAGCTTTAATATCAAGATCGATATTAGTTTTCATCTTCTTTATCTCTTCCTCAAGTTTGGCAGGATCTACTTTGTTGCCTTGAGCTTTCTCTATCTGCAATGCCAAGACAGCAGCTGAAGTCTTCAGCACCTTGTTCGCAATCTTACCATTCTATGATCACATATCAGCAAAGCAAAGTGGCAAAAAAAAAGAAAATTTATCTGTTAAAGTATGCAAAGAGAGCTCACCTGAAGGGCCTTGGCTTCAGCACCGGTTGCAGCCTTAATAGCTGGGTTGAACGCCTCTACTTCGGCCTTATTAGCAACGTTGAGTGTGTTTTTGATGATGGTAAAATCATCTTTAGAAACGCTGGCGAGATCGTTTCGATCGATAGCTGCAAATAGTTTGTTAACCTGCTCTGCAGCGTTTCCTGCAGTTCCATCCGAAACAGAGATATCATTGTAGGCCTGGCTTTTTAAGACACTAGCACCACCAGCAGTCGCGGCTACTTTGGTTTGAGCCTTATCCGACTCTTTGTCTTCTGTGGCAGGCATGGGAGAAGAAACGACTAAAAGGACCAGAGAGCATATGAGAAAGATAGGAGAGCATTTCATCTTTAGCTTGCTACTGACCCTTAAAAAATATATCCAAAGAAGGAATATAGATTATCTGAAAACAGCGGGAGATGATGTGAGAGAAAAATAGGTGAACGAAGAGACAATCACAGCACAGCCGCTCAAACGAATGTAAATTCACAGTATAAAACAGCACAGCACTGCTGCTGAAAAGAACGTAAACAAGATACTTCACAAGGAAAGTATATGTAGGTAAAAATGGTAAATAAAGAGAGTAGTGAAAGTCTGATCTATTTCTCTAATAGTATAGCCAGTCAGTATTTATAAATGTTGAGCTCCTAAGGTGTGGCCTCTATTCTTCGTATGAAATTCCAAGGAGAAGATAGAACCAAATCTTCACTGTGGTTTAATTCAAATTTGAGTCCACTTTTGTCAGAACAAATTTATGAGATGTTGGCGTGTTTCTAGTTGATGTTTCGGATCGAATATCTGATTCGTGTGTCTTCCTAAAGTGTCTTTCTATAGTGTTAGGAGAGTTGTCCGCAATACTCTAAATATTTATGTAAGCGATCAAGCTCGAAGCTGCGCTAACAGGTGATTGAGATAGAGTTTTCACTGAACCGTGACGTACCCTCATTTTTAACTGCAATGATATTAAATAAAACATTTATCATACTTGTAACCTCATTGTAATTCAAATGATAAAACTCGAGGGAGAAAATGAAAATATTCTGGCGATTTGACATGACCAGGGGAAAATTTAGATCAGAGGGGAGTGCATAGAGCAAAAACCGTTACCACGTGATACATCTTTGAACCGTTTTACGTTTGTTTATTTTTTATTTGGAAGTCCCACTTTTTATGGTTCCACTTAAGTTTCATTATTTTGTCGATAATTACTGGGTTTCCTAATACCAACAACCTAGCCACAGGTGCATATAAATGCACAAGCAGTAGAGTACTCGAGCATGAGGCCTCAATGTTCCCCACAGAGCTTTATCTGAAACAAAGGAGAGTCCAACACGCCGGACTATCATACAAGCTACCTGTTCGAAAGACAATCACGACAGCATGTAATCGAATCAAGCTGCCCGTTCGAGGAAGAGAGGAGATTCACGACATGAAAAGAAGCGATGATGTGGCCGAATAGATTCGAATTTGCGGAAGAGAAGAGGAACCGTGCCGACAAAAGGTGGCTGTGAAAATAGCAGCATTTCAGGAATGGAAACATTCTTGGACACGTCAGAAAAACTCGGGATACCCGACGCCAGCTAACCCTGAGGCTTGGAAAGCAGCGATCAAATCAATGGACTAAAAAATAAGTATATTTAGAATGAACTACAGAGGAACACTAGTCCAAATCCACCAAAACTTCAGCAGGGCCCAAAGCAGTATTGTCATCCAAATAAAAAGTGGGCATATCGGGCTCAATTCTTATTTATATAGAAGAAAAGTACCTGGAGTTATCCACCCAAACTGCCAGTGTGGGTATCCGTCCCAAAATGTTAGACATATGGTTATGACATGCCCTAAGTGGGCGAGAGGACGAGGGGAAATCCTACGAAAATCGAAAGATAGGTCCTATCAGGCCATGGCTCAAAGCCCAGAGGATGTGGCTAGAACTACACGGTGAACTTTAGATGAAGGGTATCTAGATCAGTTTTGACTTGTCAGCCAAGTTGAGGCAGTAACGCAGAAAATGATACACAAGGCAGGAAAAGTGTAGGACAGATTTCACACTGGACGTACAGCGTAGCGCACTTTCTGAAGGTAAACTGAAAACCATGAAGAAGATATTAGATAGCAATTTGGGGGGGTTTTTACCGAAAGGTTTCCTCCCGTGTAAGTATACACAGTAAGACACCCGCATGGGCCCTTATGATCGGGTTAAATGAAATCAAATCAAATCAAAATATAAACTATATAGTTCTCCAAATACAATTGTGCTGCAGATAGATAATTCACGTGTTGTAACACTTTGCTAGATCTCCCCATCTTTCCCTTTTCCTTCCCATCACAGTGCCGATATACTGCAGCGACATCAAACGTTTAGTACCTGATCATATCATATTCGGGGTCTTTCTATCGCTCTTAGATTCTAATATCTCATGGCAAGCTACTAAGCCTTATCATACACATCAAGCCCCTTGGAAACCTTGACTGCACAAGCTTGTTAATGCTTTTGAATGCGGCAACCAAACAATCATCTGCCCTAAAAATGCTCCTCAGAATTTAACTTCACTTGAATAACCTGACATTAATTTATTAAATTAAAGTTAGCGTTCCCTTTTACATAATGAATTTCATCCGATAAAAGAGCCAAATCATACTGATTGAACAATCATGACATAGCGTATTTTTATCTTGTAAGTTCAATTCTCACCATAAAAGCTTGTGCCTGAATATGGGGATTAGTTTATAAGATACAAATTATCCGACTCTTTTGAACATTTATCCATTACATGCGACACTCGTCGTATTATCGGGTAATTTTGGATCGTCTTCTAATGCAATTCCAGTGTTTTTAGGACCATTTTTGCGGATGAACATGCGACATTTCCTTCATCACATGGTCTCGATATAATACTTGATCGCTTTGATTAGTTTTAGAAATTTTGTGCCTTCCTTTTGCTGCTACACCATGTACTTTTTCTGCCTATTTTTTGGTGATTAGGACTTCCTGGTATGACAACTCTTCTGCGGAGTTTACGATCAGTAAAGAATGGTCGAACACGTAGGCATGATCTGCTCCAGCTTGGTCATAAGGAGGGCAGAAATGATAATAAAAGCCAAGAATCGATCCTTTGAAGCTCTGATGAACAGCCCGATGATATAGAACGAATCGTACAATAGATCTTAAACTAGAGATGGTTAAGGAGAGAGAATCGAAAAAAAGGTATGCACCAAATTCAGGAAAACGAAATCGGATTAAAATAATACTTTTCATTTAAATATATTGGATTGTTTGATGTGGTAACGGCTTCCGTAACTTGGCTTCGGATGTGGCGTTAAGCGCTAGGATACACGTTAGCTATGGAAATCTTAGAGTACAACCCGCCTAAAATTTAGCTTGACCTTATCCTGTTGGCTTGCTTCACATTCGTACGAAATCTTTTCAATATATATCTAAAGATGATGATATTTAATAACCTAAGATTTGATATTAATAGTAGAAATGCTATCTAGGATGCTACTCATGTGGATCCCGTGAGTGGCAGAAACTCAACGCATTAGAGCTACAAATATTGTACTGTATTCCTGTCCCTTGCAGATGATCAATCGTCATATTTTAGGTCTTCAAACTCAACTAGGCTTCGCCCACGATGAAGGTGACGACGCAAGCCACGAGTTGAAATCTAATGAAGACTCAGAATCCTCATCCGTAGACATTTACGTAAGGTTGACATCTCGTTGACACCGACACACAATGAGCTGCTCTGGCAGTATTGGGTCCCAAACTCTCTACATAATTTAGCGTGCAATATCCCATGGTCGCAGGCGGTCTGATTCTATCATTGAATAACTCTTTGAGACTATATATAATCGATTAAAAAGTATGCTTTAGCCCAACTTTTCCAACTGTATTTGATATAATTAGAGGATGGAGGCTTCTTCTGGCTAGGACAGTTAGTATTCCTTCGTATTAGGGCTTCCCGAATAGCATCTCTTTCATAGTTTCAGCCTTGAAGGAGATTGTTCACGATTCCAGTTAAAGTTTCGAGATCTGAGTATAGTATTCAGCTTGACAATAGCGACGGATTCGGATAATTAACGCGATCGCGATGTTCGATATTACTCTCTGTTCACAATTCAAATTTTTCGAATATTTTGATGCGTAATAAGTGAAATTTAGTTATTTTCAGTGTTTAAAATTGTTGGAAAGAATTGTTGCAAGTTCCTTGGGTTGACAGTTACAAATAATAAATATCATACATAATTACTAGTTGGTCAATATACCGCTGCAGTTAAACGAAATTAAGCGATTTTCGGATGGGAGGGTGTTTGTATAATTAACATTTAAGGTTTAACAGACTTTACCCCAGCGGAAAAGTACATGTACATGTAGTTCAAATCCCGGTACAGGGAATAAGGATAAGTGAGTCCAGACAAGAAATTAAGTTATGTATCCTATTTATATTAAAAATTATATAAGGATATACAGAACTTCCTTCTTACGCTAAGCTACTCCCCCGTAAATGTAGTAGTTATAGTAGTGTCTTACAAACAACCGCAGGCCGATCATGTAATTACCCCTGTCACCGCCAAGACAAACTCTCTGAAGGGTATGGGTGGGTAAATTGAGAACTTTACAGTTGCTATGTGAACAAGGCAAGCTAATGCAGCAATTTTTAGCACAACCCGTGACAAGATAACTAAGCTTAAAGTCCTTGCAGACAAAGAAAGCAAAGGTTGGCTCGTAGTAAAAAACCTTGTTATATACCTGAGATAATCGCCAATGAATT
The DNA here is from genome assembly GCA_013170925.1 of Podosphaera leucotricha. Lineage (NCBI taxonomy): Eukaryota > Fungi > Ascomycota > Leotiomycetes > Helotiales > Erysiphaceae > Podosphaera > Podosphaera leucotricha. Next base: position 7,355 of record JAATOF010005237.1, read on the forward strand.
CTCTATGTTTTCTATCCTTAGTTAAGCAAAAACCGTCAAATGAGCATTCAAACTAGCCATCTGTTTACACAACCGACATAACTTTGATATCACTGAACTTTCAAAAAGTCCACTGAATATTCTTGCAAAAATTGACTCAACAGAAGTCCTCTCTTGTATACAGGTATTGTCAGTTAAACAACTACGAAAGAATTTGGTACAAATTCGTGACTTGATGCTCTAAATCTGTCAATATTAGTGCTGGGATCTCTACTTAAAGATGGATTCTCAAGAAGCTACACAGCCAGGTAAATTGGCAAAATTTCTTCTCCCTTCGAGTCCCCTAAATTTCCCAGTCACCGATCTCACTCGTCCTGAGCTCCGTTGGCTCAAATCTCGCAGCCACACAGATTGTTCAGGATCCTAAACGCCTGGGACAACAGGATTCTGATCTTGATTTCGAAGATCTCGCAGACATCTGCTGTATATTGCATCCGAATTCTGATCCTGCGAGGAGTGCTTGCGCATTAATCCGCCAGACAAGTCCTGAATATACAGTACCAAGTTCTAACGCGATCAGAAATCGTGAGACCAACGCCCAGCATCACGTACCTGATAGTCTCCAGGATATAAATCAAGATTTTTCTTCTTATGATATCGCACTTCGCCTTTCTGCATCATTGAAGAATCCTGTCCCTGGTGGTTTTCATTTTGGACGAAACTCAAACCATTGTGACGTCGTAATTGGGAAAGACGCCTCAAAACGAATTAGCAACATTCATTTTCGGATTTATATTAACGATTATGGCTATCTCATGCTTGAGGACCTTTCTACCAATGGTACGGCCGTTGATGGAGTCCTCCTTCGTGGTATCATGAGAGATAAGGGTCAAAAATTTCAACATTTACTCTGCCACAACTCGCTTATCACTTTAACAATGAATCTACCACAGGGAGAAGACGACTATCGGTTTATTGTTCGAATTCCAACACGCGACTCTCAAGCAGATGAGGCTTACCAGGAGAATCTAATGGGCTATTTTCTCAAATTAGCCTTCGCTAGAACCAACAAAGCAGACAAAGCTGTTTATGGTATCAAGCACAGAGACTCGGTAGAAGATTCCCCCAACCATAATAGATTCATGCGTACTAATATGTGATGAGCTCAATCTACTTCCAGATCAGGGAAACGACCTTGCCACGGCTTCCATCCCTCAAAACTTCTCCCGGAAGATAAAAGAGTGGAAAGGTGGCTCAAACTACAATAAAGTCAGCAGAATCGGGAAAGGTGCATTCGCAACGGTATATCTTATCACTTCGAAATATGATGGTATACCATATGCTGCCAAGGAACTCGAAAAACGACGGTTCATGAAAAATGGTATACTTGACCCAAGGCTTGATGATGAAATGAAAATTATGCGAAAAATTAAGCATGTGGGTAGTCACGTAGACGTTTAGTGCTAATTACTAACGTAGACAGCCTAACATTGTTCAGTTTATCGAACATGTGGATTGGGAATCATACTTTTATATTATTATGGAATATGTTCCTGGAGGAGATCTTGGAAGCCTTATCAGTCAATGTGACTGTTTACCCGAATCAGACGTAAAAAATATTGCAGGGCAACTACTGAGCGCCTTGAAATACTTACACGAAGGTGGTATTACTCACAGAGATGTGAAGCCTGATAATATTTTAGTCTTTGGTCGTAATCCAATCAAAGTCAAGCTAACCGACTTTGGTCTCTCAAAGATGATAGAAAGCGAAGAAACTTTCTTGAGAACATTCTGTGGAACACTCCTCTATTGTGCTCCTGAAGTCTATGCGGAATATCGAGAATTTGACGGAATGGGTAGAAGGAGTCTCACGGGAATAGAAAAAAGGTCTTTACCGCCTCAGCGTTATGGTCACGCTGTAGATATATGGTCTCTTGCAGGAGTTTTATTCTTTTCTCTGTGTGGTAGTCCACCATATCCTGTCCAAAGCGAGACAAGCTACATCCAACTATTAACTCGCATCATGAGCCAACCCCTCGATATTTCACCATTGCAGCAAGCCTGTGTTTCTGAATTCGGCATTGACTTTGTCCAAAGGATGCTTCACAATCGACCCGCACACCGCGCAACTATCAAGCAGCTTGAACTTCATCCGTGGCTCGTCGAGCAAAAATATACAGAGATAAACTCTCAAGATGATATTGATTTCGACACAGATATGCTGGACGATAATTATTTTTTACCATTTCTAGAGACGGGTACCTCGCAACTCAATATCCAGGCTTCTAGCAAAGGAAGACTCAAGAGTGAGTTAGATGTCAGCTGTGACAGTAAGCTAACCGAAGTTCCACCGTCAAATATTCATGCTAGCCCTGAAATGGATGAGCCCCCTTCTAAATTGACGGTTAATTTCATCCAACAACCTAAACTTCAACGTAATAGAAATGATGGTTATCTAGTCGAAGAATGGAGAAGCTTATGTATACCTAGTTCAGATATAATTCCTATAGACAAATTCGACTTTCCGCTTCCCCCAGGTATTGATCATCTAAAAATGAAAGAGGATGGTGCTTCTACGCAATCACCGTCAACGCTATTAGGGCCAACCACGGCAACAAAATGTGGCGGCCTTCATTTTAAATCCTCGGGTCTCTTGGGTACTGAGTCACTTGTTGGCCAGCTTAACATGTGTTCACCAACTGCTGATGCTTCGCATAATTTGAAAAGCCAAGGCGGCTTAACAGTAAGTCTACGACGCCCTCGTGAAGATTCCAGCCTTGATCCTTGGCATCTCGAAGGCCTTCTCTCAAAGCGAAGACGAAAGATATTAAACGAAGACGAAGCTGATAAATGTTCACTAAAGCCCTCGCTGGATGAAACAAAAGCCCAGTCAACTCATCCGTACTATAACGCCCAAGCACCTTTAACAGAAATACAACAACCTACAGAACCTCAAAATAATCTAAGGGATCTAGATGATATATTAACTCCTAGCTTCAAATCGTTCACTAGACGTCTAGATTTAATAACTGAGTCTATGGAAGAAAGAATTTGTCAGCAACTTATTTCGAATCCACTGGTTATCAACGAAGATAGTAACGCTAAGGTCGAACAACCATCTATTGTACCTTTTGATACAAATGATCTTCAAACACCGAAAGATGTCCTTGCAAGGTTTATTGCCACTCCAGATAGCTGTCTACCTGAAATTACTATTGACTGCTCAGAGAAAGTTACGTGCTGGGGTCGGGGCGTCAAAGCAACCATCCGATATACTAATGTTGTCGAGAGCCGTATTCCAAAATATGCCTTTAAGATCATCTTCTTTAAGCCAAATTTTTACGGTGTACCACAAACAGAGTTATCCCAGGAACATAGTTATAAAGATATGAGTTGTTACATTTCCACCAAAGCAACCGTAGGCATTTGGATAAACAATGTAAACTTGCCATCTTATGATCGGCAAAATCCAAATACTGAATCAAAATACTGGGGCCGAATAAACCATGGGGATATCATCACAGTTTGGCGTCATGACTCAAAGCCAAACCAGGTATTTACACGGTTCCGGTTTGAGTGTTATCAGGGCCTATCTATGTCATCCCGGAAATCCGGAGACGAGTTTAAGCTGATTAATGATGAGTTGTTTGTTAGAGAGCTCGAGCTCGCATGTAGAATGCAGGAAAAGGTTCTCTTGGCCGAAATTGGATCTTGATCACTCTAGTTGGGATTTTTTCTAAATTAAAGTGCTGGAGAAAAAAGACCTTTCCAATCCCATAGTTACCCTGGCTCGTCAAGTCATGAAAAATTGACCTTCTGACAACATCGTGCCTTAGAGAGTTAGGGTCCATATGCTTACTCAACAAAAATAAACAGATCGAGAAGTGGGTAATAATGCCCTTTCCCGAGGTCTCAATTGTTAGATGATGGTAGATAGAGAAGGCAGGGAGAGTTACGTTTGTGCGATTTGCGATTGGCTTAGCTTTGTTAGAGACGGTTTCAAGTAGAGATCTAACCATATAGAATTGTATCTGATAGATAGATAGATCCCTTTATTTGTACCCATAATTCTGCTATACTTAGTCTTAAATGACTTTGATCAAGGCTCAAGAACGACATGGCTTTTTCATTCAATTAACTGTCAGAATTTTACAACTACCGTTTACTAATGCACCCATCCTCCGTAAACTATGTCGCTCTAACGTGAGACAGGAGAAAGCCGGTTCGATTCCAGCAAGACCCCTTCCACACATCGATCGCGTATGATCATGAATGTGGCGACGATAAAAGAACCCTCGATGATTAAAGGCGGCGGCAGTGTCTTGCTGCGGGAGAAATTGACGGTTAAAGGAAGAAAGGCTCGTCAGTAGCCTGACGGGGAATGATGTTGTGAAAGAATATTCGGGGGAGCAGAAGCCACTCGCTACGCCCTGGCAGGTCCCTAGGCGGCCCCGGCATTAGGGCCCCGCGACCACCACGGAACACAAGCGCGGCGCGTCATTATCGAGTCCAGAGGATACCTACCGGGTGCCGGCAGCGACGAGACGCGCACACGCGGTTTCCGGAGGAGCGGATGCGGGTGACCGCCAAGTACGCGGCGCGGCGGCATCATCGGTGTGCAGCTAGCTGCCCTTCTCCGCCACGACGGGTCGCCGCGGAAACCGGCTCCAGTCGTCGTACTTGGGCGACCGGGGGAGCTGTTTGATGAGGACAACATATCCTGCCTGGGGTCCAGAGTGGGACAGATATCGCGTCACGCGTGCCTTGCGCGGGAAAGAAATGGAATGGCGAGGATAGACTGGAAGGATATCATCTGTGGAATAGCAGAGATCACTTCTCCTCCAAAGTTCTATGCTAGGCGCTGAGCAGTCAGAGAGCCTCTAACATGTATATATATTTACAAATGCGCCATGAACAACTTCCTAATCTCAAGGGCCTTGAACTATAGGAGGCAGGTTGTTTTTGCATAGCCCTATATTGCTAAATAAGTGAAAGAATCTAATAATCCCCAAGTTATAGATAGCTGTACACCCGCTACTCGTACAGATTGTGAATCTAAAGCTTGAGTGAACTATACTACAAAAATATTAAAAACTTAGGTGCAGGTGGCAGATGTAGGTCCTGTTACAAATTCTCTGGAACTGACGCAAGTAACAATCAGTTTTGGCAAAGTTGGGGTAGAATCAAATTGAAATTGTTCAGTAAAATGTAGGCCGCGTCTAAATAATTCCACTACGCTAGTATATCTCGGACTATCTGATCCTATTTGATGCTCCATAAAACGCCTAGCTTTGTTATAATTCTTCATAATATAGAGATCTCTACCCATTCAAATATGTCCGATTCCAAAATTTCTTAGACCTTTCTTTGATTAAGATAAGTAGGAATACATTTTGCCTAAAACTGTATCATAGATAAATACAGGGCCAACTGGTCTAGGCTGTGACTAGTGTAATCATTTGTTGCCGTTTCATATTTGGAGCCAGATAGAATCTGGAAAACGCTATTAACAGGATTTACTGTCGGCCGACGAAAAAAAATAAAACTAGTTCCGTAGCAGTTTTACTTCGAACAGAACTATATCAACGATTCGGGTACGTGGCATCTAATATGTTAGAAGTCCCAAAAATCACCACCAGTAGGCTGAGCTCGACGTGTTTGTTTTCCTGTTTTATATATACCAGGTTTGTTGATCCCACCTATCTCTTCTCCATCACTGTCATCTCCAAATCCCCAAGATCGAGTAGCACCCTTTTTACCTCCCATACCGTCACCATCCGTCTTGATACCTCGGTTAATATCATTCCTATTTGTTGTATTTGTTGATTCACTCAATGGCTGTCCATTTCCAAAGCTTGTTAAGTGAGCATTAGCAGAAATATTTTCTTTTTGGATTGGCAGCTGGTCAGAAACGTGCCAATTGGCCTCCATCATTTTAGTGGCTTTAGTCTTTGCCGCAGGAATTGTCTCGTCCTCTAGACCAGGCGATTTATCTGTCATGGTAAAGTGTGATTCGAAATCTTTCTGACGATCTTTTACATTTGCAAGATTTGGTATCTTCCTTTCTCCATCCTCAGCCAAGCATCCGTTCTGTGCGTCAAATAAGTCCTTATAAAGGCCAAGCCCGTCATTATGAGCCTGACCTGTAGGCCGACCGACTATCCGTGGTATTTTTTCCGGTGATTCATTATCCTGGAATTGAAAGTGAGTCTCAATATCTTTTCTTGGCTTGGCTGGTTTTTTAATTTTTTCAGGGCTGTCCATCACTTCATCATCACTATTTCCCCAATGACGAAGATCATTCGCGCGTACAACTTTGGAGGGAACAACTTTCTGTGGCGTCACAAAATCATTGAAGTCCCAATGGGTATCATGATTGCTAGGTTTAACACGCATGAGTGGATGCGTTTTCACCTCCTCTTGAGCTGTTTCATCGAAATCGAAGTGTTTAAATTTCGCAGGATTTGCATTTTTTTTAGGGGAGATTATTTCAATTTCTTCCTCGTCAAATATCCTTGAAGGGCCAAATTTCTTTGTCATACATGCTTTTGATGCAATAAAATCTTCAACGCCTGAAGTATGTTGTCCGACACTAGACACATTAGTAGTAGATCCGAAATTAGAATCGCTTCTATCAATATGGTCTTTGTATTCATTTGACTGCTCAGCGTAGACATTCTTAGTATCATTAACTACCGTTTTATTTGACATGTTTCCCACAGCTCTTAAAGACGAGGTGATCAGCATGATTTGATCCTTCCCATGAGTAATGGGCCAATTACGACCTGTCTTTCCAATAATGTTAATTAATTTCAGAAGAGATCCTTGGTCCCAACTCATTCTGATTTGTGTTATTTTCTTCTTCGTATCAAACGTGATAAAATGAACCTACAGACGTCAGTTGTGTTGTTCATCGCCGAAGTTTATTACACACTATAGGTAATGTCACATTACGGTCATCAATGAAGTTGTCATCGAGGGTAGTGAGATAGGAGCCGCCTCCATTTAAAAATTGTAGAGTGGTTTCGACTTCAATGGCTAGGGATATCGGACCTTCCACTACATCAAGAAATTCCTGTGTTTTGAGGTTTACTTTGTTGGTTTTCAAATGTTTGAGAATTTCTGAGGAGCCATTCAAGCTAACCAAAGTTGTCACATAATGTAAAGATGCATTCTCAGCGAGTAGATCAGAGCTTGGTTCTGCGAGAAAGCGCTTGTAGATAGATTGAAGTGACATGCTGTTCGTGTGAGTCGTTTGTTTACTCAAGTGAGATTTCCTGAGATAGCAGGTGTTTAACAAGTTTTAGATAGTCGATATTATCAACAAACATAAGCCACCAAAGCATAGATTCCACTGGCCCAACTGAGAATGAAAACTGTCCAAAAGGTAGGAACAATGAATGACTGGTCGAAATGGATTCGTTCAGAATGCAATGAGGAAGCTTCGTAACAAGGCTATTTTAATTACCTTAATCACACTCCTTTTGGAAATAATTAATAGTTATTGGGTTATTTATGCTCTGTCTGTTTCTTTTATTTCCGATACATAGTTTTGCACAGGTATGATGACAAGAGCGACTAACTTGTTTTCAGAAGAGATAAATTAAGACTCGGGTTATAGTAAAATTATGTCTGGGATTTTCATTTTGCCTTGATGCATTTTTCGAAATATGAAGGTCGAGACTCATGACTTAGTGTCATCATCATTGCCCAGACTCCTGGCTTGTCCACCTGGGGACCTCGTAAATACTTTATTGATGTTTCGGTCGTAATGAAAAGGGGTCAGTGTGTTTTGTTACAGATTTCATGCAGCACATGTAGATCTACACAAATATTAGTATGTACAAGGCCTGATTATGAGCGGGTTGCCCCCCGTTACTACATTAGCGCCCCTAGCCCCTACTAGCAGTTCCCACAAAAAGTTCAAGTCAGGTCACGAAAAACTAATTGCCAGGAGACTCCATTAACACATTTAACATCTCCTTTTTTTTTTTTAAATCATTCTTGTGTTTGCAGCCTTTAGGCTATGACACGAATGACGCTAGTACGGTACATGGAGCGATGACATAACTTGATATGAGGGGCACTCACGCCCGAATATCATTTGAAGACATAACTCGAAGTCAGGTAGGTGCCTTACGGCCCTTTCAACCCTCAACCATTTGTGTCTGTCGCAGGAACGCATTTCAGCCACCCACGACTATCCGGCGTGCCTTCATCATCGTCACATATATGACCAGGCGAGAAATGTGGAAAGGGTCTTGCTGGATTCGAACCAGCTTTCTCCTGTCTCATGTGGGGCATGTGCCTTAGCTACCCAAACTCAACTTGGGAGAGCGGCCCGGACGGTGTATCACACCACCATCCGACCCTAACACCTCCTTACAAAGGTATATTCGAACATCTGATAGTTTTACATTACGATCATGGGATATCACAAATTCAGAGATACTCTAGAGACATCAGAAATGTCTGGAAAGTCATGAGCAACGGGCTCAAATGTTTACTGTAAGATCGAATACTACACATAGCAATACCGATATTAGAAAAAGGAAGAGAGCTTGTAAATTGAAAAATAATGTCTGCCGATGCCTTACCACAAGAGCAACTCTTAACTGACGCCTGCCATAGGCATCTTACGAGCAGACCCTGAAGAGATCCAAGCCTACCGCTACATTCTCATAATTGCTTTCAGAAAGAGCTTTACCACCACCTAACAGCCACTGAGAAGCCGCTCCTCTCGGCTTACCAATTAGAGAACTGTCTTCTCTGGGCTCAGATTCATGTTAATTTGATGGGTGACCAACGGAAACATGTCATTCGGACTTACGAAGCATCAGTCAGTTATGGAGATTGCGGCAGGTTTTTGTCACTAGGCGTGCTGAAGAGAAATACAGAGTATCTTGCTGTACACCCAAATTTTGAGGGTACCCTTAATGGATGATAAAGTAAATCAGTAATATGAAAGAGAAATGTGTGGCAGTACTTGTTCCAAATGGAGATCACACAAATCGCTAGATATATCAAGTACTAGAAAAGTAGTTGCAGTGAAGCGGGGGCGGAGAAGAGAGTATTTTTCAAATTACAAGCTCTCTTCCTCTTTCTAATATCGGTATTGCTATGTGCAGTATTCGATCTTACAGTAAACATTTGAACCCATCGCTCATGATTTTACAGACATTTCTGCTGAGACCTAATTCGAGCTTACTCATTACACTCACTTTTTAGAATATTAAGCTGCTAACAGGGATTAGATGCGCTAATGTAGCAAGGAGGGGCATCTCAATCAGAGCGGAATGCCTAGACCAAAAAACATCGCCACGTGATACATATTGTTTTACGTTTGTTTATTTTTTATTTTGAAACCCGCTTTTACGGTTCCACTTTAGCTTTATGATTTTGTCGTTACATGTACTTGGCTACCAAATATCAATATCCTAATCGTTGATCAACGATTCATTTCTTACCTTTTAGGTCATCCTTTTACAATTATCGTCGCCATCAACAACCACTAATTTTACGCACATTCCCTGATTCATATTTCTCCTAATTAATAATCTAATCCTCCTACATTTCATAAAAGCTATTGCTTGGTAACGGAGTCTTACACTTGCCTTTGTTCTAAATGCCACTCTTTCAGAGCCTGCGAAGATTTTCCTGCAAATAAACAGGGTAAGATATACAAAACTTGCCAGCGGCATTCAAAGAAACGAGAACTGTTAGCATTCCAAGAGTGGGACGACTTTATAAATGAGATCACTATCAAGAGCAAACCGGTAAGAGTTCTGTCTGTTTTTCGGTAATAAATACAGCTAATCATTATTATAATAGGCTCAAACTGATATAATTGATACTGAATATACATTTGATCTGGATCAGCTGCCAGTCGCTTTTGGGTCACAACTTCAAGTAACCGAGGAAGGCGTCCCTGATCGAACCGAACTGACCATTGCAATTAACCAACTCGTTCGGATCATCTGGTAAAATACCATACTGATGCGGTCAAATGGACGTGTACATGCAAGGCGTATTTGCACAGCCGATTTCTTCTCTGTAAGCACATTGTCGGTTGTTACGAGGAACTAAGGGATCCTATCAAGTTTTTTCATGGAGTTCAACGCCAGATATCATGCCCGTTCTGGGTTGATAAAGGTCGATAAGCAACTCGTCCTTCGCCTAGAAATTGTGGTCTCAGGAAATTACGCCTCTACTGACCCAATTTTGGATGTGGATGACTTCGGAACTTCACCGCCATATCATGAGAAAAATCAACTTGCATCTTCAGAGGACGAAGTTCCGGCGCCACCTAATCTGCTAGAATTTAATCAGAAAATGCAGCGGTTAATGAAGCGTATAATCGATCAGGCTGACCATGGTAATACAAAGTTTGTTGAAAAAGCCATGAAAGTGATGGAAAGCAGTATGATCCTCTCCGAAGAAATCGAGCAACTTGAGAATCGTCGTACCATGCCGCAGACATGGGCCCACAAAAGGAGTCCTGCAACGATGTTTTACAAAATATATGATTAGCTTTTAATATAAGCATTTTCTTAGTATTAATTGGCCATTTATTTTATTGATATGAAGGGTAACAGATTTTCTTGGTGCATTTGTAGTTTGGCTACTAAAACTATCTTGAAAATTAAAGCATTCATACTAGAAGTACATGTAGAAGCATGTCATATAATTTGCCAAAGAGTAGGCCCAATATTAAAAGTTACATCGTAGTTTTTAAATCGAATTCACAAAATCCGAACCGCTCAAATTTGTATAGCAGAACTTAAAATAAGATAATATCTGTGATTATTTTTCCCAATATTGCACGGACCTATATTTATTTACTACTCGACTATTTTATTTTTATTTTGTCGATCAGGCTGTACTAGTACTAATTAGTATAAATATTTGTTCTGAAGATATATCACGTGGTGACGTTTTTTGGGCTAGGCATTGCGGGACGTTAAAAAGTAGGGTCATTAATTTATGCATCAATGAGGCCAGATATTTCTCGAGCGGTCAGCCACTTGTCCGAGTTCAAGTCAAATCCTGGATCACAACATATAGAAGCTGTAGACCATTTTTTATTTTATCTCTATCAAGCAAAGAAGTTATGCATCGAATATTCCGGCTTGTCGAGGTCAGATATTCTCCATTGTTTAGTCGATGCAGCCTTCAGCAATACTGTTGAGCGTCGCAGTGTTCAGAGTTTTGTTTTCAAGCCTTTTGATGAACCTATCTACTGGAATTTAAGCAAACAGTCAACAGTAACAACTTTATCTACCGAAGCTGAACTTCTTTCACTCTTTAATTCAGCTAAAAAGTTATTATGGATGCAGCGTCTCTTTACGGCAATAGGATTTAAGCCTGATCAAGAAATCGAAATCTTAAAAATAATAAACAAACCCTTCGCTACCAATTTGGGTTAACTTATAAGCCTCTGGAAAGCTGCAGCAGTATATGGCGTATCTCGAACAACACTCAGATGTCGAATTCAAGGAAGGAGTAGTCGTCGCGATTATAAGTCCACTTGTCTGAAGCTTACTATCAGTGAAGAAAGAGCCTTCGTAAACTCTTCTTGACCTCGACTCCCGTAAATACCCTGATCGCCCACAACGCGTGAGAGAAATAGCGGATTTCTCACTCGCTACTCGAACTCAGCCTCGTGTTAAAAAAAAAATGAAATCCAGATTCAACAGAAATTATGATTAACAGAGAGTCGGATGTGAGAATCCAAATCGCATTAGGAATTGGTTCAATCTGTTTGAAGAAACAGAAGTAAAGTATAACGTCCTGGAAGAATATATATACAATTTTGACAAAACCGGGTTTCAAATGGGTGTTCTTTGCGTTTAAAGAGTTGTGACTAGCTCGGAAAGGAGAAACTGGCCTAGGAGTACCCAATCTGTTAATCGTTAATGGGTTACAATTACACAAGATATTAACTCTACCGGCTGGGACTCTTCTGTATTTATCATCTTCAAAGGTCATATTCATATGAAATCCTGATTTAAAGATTCTAACCTCCTCGACTGGGTTATCACACACAGTGAGAATGGTTAGGCAACAAACCAGCTCGGGCTGAAGCGGTTACAGCATTTCGATGAGCATACCAAGAGACGTAAAAATGGCACGTACCATCTTTTATTTCAAGGCAGTCATGCGTCCCATTTATCGGTGGAATTTCAACAATATTTTCAAACGAACAATAAAATCACTCTTTACATGCCATCTCATTCATCATATATTATTCAATTTATACCTGATTTGACACCTTGAGATCCATGCAGATGTCAACATCAGTCAGAAACAATGATGATATAGTTGCGATGAACATCATACCTCGGATATCATTTGCAAGAATTACTACGGTTGTGATAGGCGGCTTTTTCTTCACCCTATCGAGCTATACCATCCGTCTCACCCAAGGGAAACCTCTCAAAAAACCTTAGTTTACCCAGACATGCCACCACCATCATTGTAGCTTTCCTCAGGTAAGGTCTGCTAGAGTCGAACCAGCAATCTTCTGTCTCGGGTGGAGTAGATGTTCGGGCTACCCAGACTTTACTTGGGAGACCGGCCCAGACGGTGCATCACTACACCATTCAATCCTCACTACACATCCTGCAACGATTAGATATTAATTACTTCATGTTGTGATCCTGAGATGACTGCAGCTCAGTACAGGGATCTGCATGTTAGCGAGTCGGCACAGCCGTAAAGGACTGGCAAATTTGGTGTTGACGTCATATACATTGTAAGATTCAGCATGGATTTTTAATTTTCAAGTTGTGCAAGTGGTCTTTTTTTAATGCACAAAAATATGCAAAAGGAAATTTTTCTTTTTGGCCCACGCGGTTTGACGTGATGCCACCTCCGTTTAAGTCGGATATCACATTTCCACCCACGTGGTTTCGAAATTTACGGTTGGAAAAAGTATTATTTGAGCCTACAATATTAAAATTAAATCTCAAATTCAAATAGACAATCTTCAAAAGAATAGAACTGCCATTGATCTGAAGAAATCTTAGCTCTTCTAGTAGCTGCGTTGACACGTCGTGCCCTGCTTACTGCCTCAATCGCCGATGCTACCCTTGCTTCCTCTTGAGCCCTTTTAATTCCTTCAATGTTAGAAAATTTAGTATTTGGATCTACCGGGATCTTCCTCCTCCTCTTATTAATAGATAAGCGTTAATTTTTAAGACTGAGAGCTTGAATTTTCATCTTTTCCTCGGCCCAGTTGCGCCTGAAGCATTCCGATTGATTTCGCTGTTTTGCGCATGAAAAAAGCTGTACCTCACGAGAGCTCATTATTGTCTCGTAAAACCTGAGTGCCGCATGTATATCTGCTAGCTTCCCAGGAGTAAGTATCTCATAAATTTGGCGCTTTTTTAACGATGGCTCGGGTGTTGTTGGGCGTGGTTGTGGAGAGGGTAGAGGAAATGGGTTCTTCAGACCTTTCTGCCGATTGAAG